>QEOT01006447.1:215378-268300 GCA_003123785.1 Pterocarya stenoptera | reverse complement strand
TTTTTTTTTTTTTTATACTGCATTGTGTTATTTTAAAAACAAAGAATATTTTTTTTCTTATTTTTCTCCAAATGATAGATGGAGTTAGATACTATTAAATCTAAAATACTTTTGGGTGAAAGTATAAATGCTCATAAGCGACCACTTATTTTTTTTTAACTAATGAAGTTTTTTTTAATACAAATTCTAAGAACGACACTTAAAAATTAACTTAGAATTGTAAATAGATATATATTGTCAGTTGCAAGTTTGAATGTACAATAAAATTTAAAAAAAGTTAATATTAACTCATGTGCAAATTGAACTGGATGCCGTTTAAATGAAATAACTATATATATTACTAATTAACAGCAAACAAGAGTACGCTGGTTTTTCTTTTATTTATATTTTTTAAATTGCATTAATTATAAGGAAATTAAGCGTTCACACACATGCAGTCGCCATCAAACTTTAGAGTTACAGTAGCGGAACTTATAATCCGAACTTATAAAGGTGAAAAATAATAATAATATAAAAGCAAAAACGAACACATACAGTACTAAGCAAGATCCCATCCCAAATCTTACTAGCAATTGCGTTTGTAGGAATCGCGGTTGCACTTCTCTTGTCCGGGGACGTCATATCTCTTACCACTGCAGGCAATGGCGGACCTACGTTGGGGCAGGGGGTGGCCATGGCCCCCCCAAAATTTGGAAAATATATATATATATATATTAATTTACTTTATATATATTAAAAAAAGTCGCTCCTTCTAATACAAGAGCAAGTGAAATTAAAATCTTGTCAAAAAAATCAGTATCTTCACTGTTTTTTAATTTTTTATGATTTAATATGATTATATTAATCTCATATTGTGTTGGCCTCCTCTATAAAAAATTATCTTAACCTCCTCTATAAAATTATTTTGATCTTATAAATTATTTTAATCTAAAAATATAACAAAAGATATTTTATTTTAACTTTAACTTTACTCGGCCCCCTACAACACATTCCTGGTTCCACCACTGACTGCAGGTATTTGATTTTGTACAATCGGCAAATACCGGGTTGTTGGGGTCATTTGCGAGGTTAACGGCACTCTGATAGTCTGCGAGCATTCTGCTTATTTGGGAATCGAACATTAACAGCTCTGGTTCGTCCATGACCAGGGGGCCGTGGTGATTGAGATAGGTGCCGTTGTCACGGGTCGAAGCATGAGCTGTTGCTTCTTTACAGTGACTTGTGTTGTGCAGAAACATGATCAGCAGCAGCATCACCAGAGTGAGCGCCGGAAACTGACCACACTTTGCTGTTCCTCCAACCATCTCATTGTCTCTGACCTCTGTGCTGTGCGATGCGAGTCCTTGTAGTGGGAACTTCTTTGGGGATGAAGAACACCGACTTTACAATTTTAAAGAGTTGACGAACGGCAAAAGTCATTATTGTCCCTATATTAATTGATTTAAGTGATATTAAGGCTATTAATTTGTTGTCGGCAGACAGAATATATATTATAATAATATGTGTTATATATATATATATTTGGGACTGTTTTTTCATATTTGAAAATGTACTATTCATCTTTAAAAGTAATATTTTATTTTAAAAAATTAGACCCAACTATTTTGATATTTTATTCTAAAAATCAGACCCAACTAATAGTTGAGAAATAGATTGAGGAAAAATAATAGTTGGAAAATAATGACTTAAGTAAAAATTAAATTATTAATTAACATATAATTAGTGTAGTTACAAAATATGAAAAAAAAATTATTAGTAAAAAAATAATATTATATATTTATTTTGGTTAATCCATTGTAGAGTTATGAGTTTATAGGTTTTAAATTTATGAAAAAATGTATTAATCCAATGTAAATAGTAGTGAGATATTACACCGTTTGTATTTACAAATGAGATGAGTTAATATGATTTGTAAATAGTAGTAAGATTTATGAGTTAAAATTTGTAACTAGTAGTGAAATGAGGTGAGTTGACAATTCACATCTCAATCCAAACTTTTAATTTTAATGAAGTCAATACTAATGCTCGGAACGATCATATTATTTTTTCTTCATCGTAACTATAATATACTCAACCACATGTACACAATCAACTTTTATAATTTTTTTTCTTAAAAAAACCGTAAAGTAATGTTGACACGTGTCGGCCATCGAACTCAGGCAAACTCTTAAACATATTTCACTCAGAAAAACATTTAGCATTAAAGTTTCTAAGAGTTTAGGTTCTTATTTTAGAGTTTTAAATTTTCATTTTAAAATAATTTAATGGATCGAGTGCGGTTTTGATTTTTGTGAAATTGATAAAATCATGAAGTGGTAGTGTACGTTATGTAAAGAGGCATTTGCCATTACAGGGAAAGATGCAGGTGATGCTGAAATCCAATGAGTGTCTGGGTTTTCCGGACTTCACATGACGTGAACGTCGACACGTTTACAAGTCGACGCTGTTTTGAATATTCAGCATTAGCGCGTTTACAAGTGGACTCAGATTTGTAGATACTAGATAGCAGCCTGCTAAAGCTGAATATTCAAAACAGCGTCGACCCCTAATCTCAAAATGGGAGAGCCAAGTTTGAGTCTACCACCCTAATATAAATCTTAATCTGGAACTAGAAAATATAAGTACTATAAGATGTAAGATTTTTATTTTTATTTTTGATTTAGAGTGTAAAATAAATAATAATTTATATTAAGGGAGGGGATAATTACATAATGATCTATTATGGACAAAATAGAGAAAATGAGAAAGAACTTGTTATTTCAATTTTTTTAAGGCAGTTGGATGCTTATATTTTAGGATTTTTAATGATGATAACCCATAGATTTTTGTGCTCTTTGAAATTTAAGAAGACGTTTGGACACATAATTAAGAGATGAAATCTAAAAGTTTGGATTCGCAATAAGGATGATGCTATGCCCACCGCTTCCAACTCCTGCTTGGTGTTACTGTTAGGCATAATTATTATTATTTTTTTATTTTGTTGTTTTTTTTACATGTATTTTTTAACACTTTTAAATATTTTTTAAAAAATAAAAAAATGACAATATTATTAACAAATACTTCCTTAAATATTAAGTAAAAAAAATTAAAAAAAATAAAAAATTTTAACTACAATACCGAACAGTAAAAACTAGTGATGAAAGTATCATTTTCTTTAAAAGATTACATAAAAACAAGGCACTACAGCCACCGCTGGTAGCTCCTTCGGAGCTACTGCGAGTTATTTTGGTGTGTTTTTTTTTTTTTTGGCTTTTTTTATATGTATTTTTTAATACTTTTAAATATATTTTTAAAAAAAATTCATAACATTATTAAAAAATACTTCCTTAATTACAAAATAAAAACAAATACGAGCGGAAGCTGGGAGTGGTGGCTGGGAGCGGTGGTACTAACATTATTCTTGCAAGAATAACTATCAAATTTTTATTTTCATTTCATTTTAGGATTTTGAAATCCATTTGTCTCTAGTTTTGTAGAGAAGGTCGTCGCTGATCAGGATGAAAGGCTCAGCGACCGTTGGCCGTCAATCATGTACGTTGTGGTCAACTGCTATAGTTGTGCCCGAATTCGAAAGGAAAGCACTAGTACCCTATCGAGGATGTTTACCCCTTTTTTTTTTATGGATTTGTTTTTTTTGTTTTTTTTTTTTGTTGTTTTTACAAGGAAGTATGTTTTTAAATTTGTGATTTTTTAAAAATGTTTAAAGGGCATAATTTTTTTTTTTTAAATTGCACTTCGGTGAACATTTTGATGACTCCCCTATATGGGTGTAGCATCACCCAATTTGAAATGGGTAACGGCGTTTATTCTCTCTATCTGTTGATACCTGTGTGTCTACTCAATTTTGATATCTTTTCATTATTTGATCTTTTGGAGATGAAGAAGATTTCTACCACATGTTACAGGCAACCGCTGGTGCTAGGGCGGTGGTTTATACAGTTTCCTCGCTTGGGTGGAAGGCAAAAACTCCAGCTACCACTAACATCTCTATCATTTAGGGGTGAAAAAAAAAGGGACCGAACCGGTGGGTTAGGTCTAGTATTGGGTTTGGTTCGGTCCGGTACCTGTTTCATTTTTCTCAAAACAGGTCAAAATCGATCTAGATCTGGTTTTCCTTTTTCTAACACCAGCCTGAACTGGACCAGACTGATTCATATATATATATATCATAATTGATAATTATCCACGCATTGCATTAAATATATATATATTAATTATGTGCTCACGTAAAATACTAGAGGAAGGCTAGGTAATAATGTTAATGTGTAAGCTGGTACAAAATTTGAAAATAAAATATAATTAACATGGCATAATGAAATTATATAAGCATTATAAAAAACGACATTCATCCGCAGTAGTGGCCAAGAAGGATTTCAAAAATAGGACATGTAGCCTTCACAAAAATGGCTTATTATCAAGAGGAGATTGTTTAAAGTAAAAGCTCTTTTTTTCTTTTTTCTTTTTTATTTATTTCAAACTCTTGAATGATGTTTTTAGAAGGTTATGAATGATGTAATACAAGTAAACTCAAGTTGTGTTTGAATAAAATTAGATCATACTCCAATCCTAAAATCTAACCAAGTATTAGACCCTTATAAATCCCAATAGTTACCAAGAAATTTCCTAGATATTGATGGGTCATAGAAAACATGTTTGAGTACTACTAGTGCTTAATTTTCAAGTCAATGGACATCTTCTTCATGTCCACTGCCTGCTTAATTAATCAGTGCACGGCTTTTCAAATTTAATGACTTAACCATTTACTTAACCATCATGACTTTTCTTTCATTTTGGGTTAGATCGTAATCCCAATCACATTACTAGCGGAGGTCCTCTCGATAGTGGAGCTTTTTTCTTCAATCATCTTACAAGCGGTCTCATATTTATAAATTGAGCTTGGATACTACAATATATATATATACTAGTTGGCAACGATATTATGAACTCTGAAAACATAAAATTAATTTTCTATATTATTGAAAAATTGGTTTTCGATAAACGTCTTAGTTTTTAGAAAATCATTTTACTTTTCGTCAATGAAAAAAAGTTATATTTTTCTTTTAAATAAAACCTAAGGCAGTCTTAATCTTTTTTTTTTCCACCCCAATATATACGCAACACTGAGAAAATCTGGCTAGTGTAAATATTGCAAGTAGTAGACCACATAATTAATGTCCCATATAAGACGGGCTTGATGACTATATATGTAGAAGACAAGCCCCTTGATATTGAAAGAGATAATAACGACTAATGGGTCTCCGTCTGATCACTTTTTATATTATATATAATTCTTATATTATTATTATATATATTATATGCTATATTTCTAATTAATATAACATGAAATTCTAATCTTATTATTCAAGTTTATTAATCTCATTAATAAATTAGACATTACTTATATTATACTACTATAATTGAACATTAAAAGAATTAGTACTTGTTAATAATAAGAGTAATTCTACATAGAAGCCACTGTAGCGGTGCACTCGTTGCACTCACTGCGTGGCTGCCGTTAGATTTTTTTTTTCCATCTTATCTGTGTGTGGTCTAAATGATGCCACATCATATGTGTAAAATAGCTTCTCCAAACAGTGGCTTCTATCTATATTTATTCTAATAATAAATATGAAATTCTCACAATTAAGTTTAGTATTAAAAAAATTATAATATTAAACATATATAGTGTCACACGTGTAAATGGTAAATCAAAAAAGGAGACCGGACCGGACCAAAACTCAAAAAACTGAAAGTTCCGGTGTCTGTTATTGCTATTACAATTGTTACTATTACATAAAGTTTAAAATTCTTTTACGATTGTTATTATTACACAAAGTTTAAAGTTGCATTGATCACTGGCCATTAAATTTTAACGGGAGATATCCTATTAAAAATGTAACTGAGGCAAGCCAAGTACATTAAATAATCTCATATTTCTTTTATTTTAACTATCAAATCATCAAGGTCCTTTAGACGAGATGACATAAGGCCGATCTCAAAATGGGAGAGCCACGTTTGAGTCTACCACCCTAATATAAAAAAATGTCAAATCTTAGTCTGGAACTAGAAAATATAAGTAATATAAGATGTAAGATTTTTATTTTTATTTTTGATTTAGAGTGTAAAATAAATAATAATTTATATTAAGGGAGGGGATAACATAATGATCTATTATGGACAAAATAGAGAAAATGAGAAAGAACTTGTTATTTAAATTTTTTAGGGGCAGTTGGATGCTTATATTTTAGGATTTTTAATGATGATAACCCATAAATGTTTGTGCTCTTTGAAATTTAAGAAGACGTTTGGACACATAATTAAGAGATGAAGACTAAAAGTTTGGATTCGCAATAAGGACGATGCTATGCCCATCGCTTCCAGCTCCTGCTGGGTGTTACCGTTAGGCATAATTAGTTTTTTTTTTGTTTTTTTTACAAGTATTTTTTAACACTTTTAAATATTTTTTTAAAAAATAAAAAAAATGACAATATTATTAAAAAATACTTCCTTAAACATTAAGTAAAAAAATAAAAATAAAAAATAAAAAATTTCAACAACAACACTGAACAGTAAAAACTAGTGATGAAAGTATCATTTTCTTTAAGAGATTACATAAAAACAAGACACTACAGCCACCGCTGGTAGCTCCTTGGGAGCTACTGCGAGTTATTTTGGTATGTTTTTTTTTTTTGGCTTTTTTTATGTATTTTTTAATACTTTTAAATATATATTTTTTAAAAATATATAATATTATTAAAAAATACTTCCTTAATTATAAAGTAAAAACAAAAAAAAACAAATACGAGCGGGAGCTGGGAGCGGTGGTAATAGCATTATTCTTGCAAGAATAACTATCAAATTTTTATTTTCATTTCATTTTAGGATTTTGAAATCCATTTGTCTCTAGTTTTGTAGAGAAGGTCGTCGTTGATCAGGATGAAAGGCTCAGAGACCGTTGGCCGTCAATCATGTACGTTGTGGTCAACTGCTTTAGTTGTCCCCGAATTCGATACGAAAGCACTAGTACCCTATCGAGGATGTTTACCCTTTTTTTTTTTTTATGGATTTGTTTTTCTGTTTTTACAAGGAAGTATGTTTTTAAACTTTTGACTTTTTAAAATTGTTTAAAGGGTTTAATTTTTTTTTTTTTTTAAATTGCACTTCGGTGAACATTTTGATGACTTCTCCTATATGGGTGTAGCATCACCCAATTTGAAATGGGTAACGATGTTTAATTCTCTCTCTCTGTTGATATCTGTGTGTCCACTCAATTTTGATATCTTTTCATTATTTGAACTTTTGGAGATGAAGAAGATTTCTACCACATGTTACAGGCCACCGCCGCGCTAGGGCGGTGGTTTATACAGTTTCCTCGCTTGGGTGGAAGGCAAGAACTCCAGCTACCACTAACATCCCTATCACTTAAGGGTGAAAAAAAAAAGGGACTGAACCGGTGGGTTAGGTTTGGTACCGGGTTTGATTCGGTCCGGTATCTGTTTCATTTTTCTCAAAACAGGTCAAAATCGATCTAGTTTTGGTTTTGCTTTTTCTAACACCAGACTGAACTGGATTGAACCGGTTCATATATATATCATAATTGATAATTATCCACGCATTGCATTATATATATATTAATTATGTGCTCACGTAAAATACTAGAGGAAGGCTAGGTAATAATGTTGATGTGTAAGCTGGTACAAAATTCAAAAATATAATATAATTAACATGGTAGAATGAAATTAAATAAGCATTATAAAAAGCGACATGTAGCCTTCACAAAAATGGCTTATTATCTAGAAGAGATTGTTTAAAGTAAAAGCTCTTTTTTTCTTTTTCTTTATTTATTTATTTCAAACTCTTGAATGATGGTTTTAGAAGGTTATGAATGATGTAATACAAGTAAACTCAAGTTGTGTTTGAATAAAATTAGATCATATTCCAATCCTAAAGTCTAACCACGTATTAGACGCTTATAAATCTCCATAGTTTCCAAGGAATTTCCTAGATATTGATGGGTTATAGAAAACATGTTTCAGTACTACTAGTGCTTAATTTTCAAGTTAATGGACATCTTCTTCATTTCCACTGCTTGCTTAATTAATCAGTACACGGCTTTTCAAATTTAATAACTTAACCATCATGACTTTTCTTTCATTTTGGGTTAGATCGTAATCCCAATCACATTACTAGCGGAGGTCCTCTCGATCGTAGAGCTTTTTTCTTCAATCATCTTACAAGCGGTCTCATATTTATAAATTGAGCTTGGATACTACAATATATATATATATACTAGTTGGCAACGATATTATGAACTCTGAAAACATAAAATTAATTTTCTATATTATTGAAAAATTGGTTTTCGATAAACGTCTTAGTTTTTAGAAAATCTTTTTACTTTTCGTCAATGAAAAAAAGTTATATTTTTCTTTTAAATAAAACCTAAGGCAGTCTTAATCTTTTTTTTTTCCACCCCAATATATACGCAACACTGAAAAAATCTAGTTGGTGTAAATATTGCAAGTGGTAGACCACATAATCAATGTCCCATATATATATATAATTTAACAGTATTCGAATACTGAGTATTTTTCTTTTTTGATTATCTGTAAAGAAGAAAGTAGAATGTGCCTGTTTTTGTTTTTTAAGAAGAAAAAAGCAAATGCGAATTTGTATAACTATAGCGATATTTTTTGGTGGAATGCGATAAAGATACATATGTCATATATGGTATGTTGTCTTTGAATACAAATAATTGTAAACAAACATCAGACTCTTGGTCCAAAAAAAAAAAAGTGTCCCATTTGATAAGGATGAGTCTAGGATTTCCATTCAATGCCGTTTTCTTTTTTGGTTTTTATTGTGCACATGTAGTGTACATTAGTTTATTATAGGGGTGATACCCGCCCCTGCATATGCGGGGGTGGGAAAATTTTTCCCGTACCCCACCCCCGTCCATGCGGGGGCGGGGTGCGGGGGTGGACCTCCATCCGCCCACACCCCACTACTGGGCCTTTGGCCCAGTATAGTTTTCTGGGTCTTAAATGGCCCAAAATCGACTTTTGGGCCAAAAGTGGCCTAGAATCCATTTTTGGGCTATTTAGAGCCCATAATTTAACTTATATATTTAAAAACTTAAAATATATATATAATATATATAGATTATACTAAGTTTCAACTATTAACTAATTAAGTAATAATCATCACTAAGGCACTAAGCTAAAATAAGTAGTTTACAATTATACAAAATACAAATTAAGAGAACTAATAAACTATTACACTATTACAAACTCCTCTAAAAGAAATAAATATTACAAATTGTACAATTAACTATTGTAACAACATTACAATTAATTGTAAATTGACAAAATAATAACTTCTCAATTTGATTTTGGGGTGGAGTCTTGGCGATGAGTTCACTGAGTGGTGAGTTGTGTCGACTGTTGTGAGACTGAAAATGAAGATCATAAAAGTTAATAAGTTCTAAAACTTGAAATATTAATAAGTTAAACATAAAACAAATTAGAATTATAAAGTTATAAAGATGAAACAAAATTTTAAATGTAAAAAATAATTAAGGGAGAAATTGTGCAAACCATGGCAATGGTAGATCTAATACAAGGTCATACTGCATCGGAAGAAACCGTAGACGTCGTCTCATGTATCACTTTAACAATTAAATTTGAAATCAAACTAATGAATACCAATTAAATGAAAATAAATAAATTAAAATAAGAAATTAGAAAATAAACTTAAAATAAATACCAGATCCAGGCTGATCATCACCCTCCTCCTCGATGTCGGCCTCCTCATACTCAAGAACATCCGGAACATGAATTGGAGTTCTCTTGATCAAATTCTGTGTGAAAATCAAAGCCTCCACAGTGGTAAGAGCTAATGAACTCTGAAATGAATCTAATATACGCCCTTCGGTGCTAAAGGCCGACTCTGAGGTTACAGTACTAACAGGGATGACCAAAAGTGTGTGGGCTATCTCTCCAAGGATGGGAAACTTCACGACATTCATCTTCCACCAACTTAATATATCGAAATCTCGTGAAAATGGTAGATGCTCTGCTGCTAAGTATCTATCTATTTCTGACTGAGCCTCTACAGAACTCTGGAGGAAGGGGGACTA
Organism: Pterocarya stenoptera; assembly: GCA_003123785.1. Taxonomy (NCBI): domain Eukaryota; kingdom Viridiplantae; phylum Streptophyta; class Magnoliopsida; order Fagales; family Juglandaceae; genus Pterocarya; species Pterocarya stenoptera. The sequence goes on along the minus strand of QEOT01006447.1, from coordinate 258,165 downwards.
CTCATACCTCTCACCCCACTCCAATCTACGTCTTTTCCCAACCTCGACTTCTGAAACCTGTGAGCCTAACGCTGATGGGGTAGGTGTAGGTGCCGCAATATTACCACCCCGCAGGGTGGTAAACTCATCAAATAATCTAGCAAGGGTTTCTCGAACCCTTGCTGCAATAAGCTCCGCCCATACTTGCCCGTACGCAAGTCCCAATCCAAATATCATCCCATCCAACTTATACTTCGGGTCAAAGACGACAACTACATATAATAAAATATTAGCCCTAGTTAAATCTCCCCAATACTTATCCTACTTTGTCCTCATAATCAAGCCATCTCCTGCAGCCTAATGTGACCACCCGCAACCATGGCATCTAATTTTTCTTTTACCCTACATATTTGCTGACATACAACATTGGATGTAGGGTACAAAGTGCCAGATAGCTTCGTGGTGACATCGTAAAAGAGCCTCAAAAACTCTACAAAAATAGCTACAATTTCCCAATCATCATCTACTGGTTTCCCCAATCCCCCATGATCATCAAAATATTTTACATATTGGATGTCTTCGTCACCCAATAATGCAAATGCCAGCTTATATTCTTGGGCCGCCTCCAACATAAAAAATGTTGAGTTCCATCATGTAGGTATATCAGTACAAAGGCCCTTCTTAGATGTTAGGCCAGCAGATCTCGCAGCAACCTTGAATTTCTCCAACCTCGAAGGAGAAGATCTCACCCATCTCACATCAGTCCTAACCTGAGCAATCGAGTCATGAAGATCCCTCAAGCCATCAGTGACAATCAGATTCAGAATATGTGCAGTACATCTCACATGCAGACACTCACCACCCATAACTATCTTATTTGCCTCTCTAAGATAGGTCTTCAGATGTCCCAATGCTACATCATTAGACGAGGCATTATTGACTGTGACTGTAACAACTCGGGTCAACCCCCACTCCTTTATTGCGGCCTCCAAGGCCTTTCCAATTGTCTCACCCTTATGATCTGTGATTTTACAAAATTTTATAATTTTCTTTTGCAATGTCCAATAACAATCAATAAAATGCACAGTCAAAGACATATAATTAAAATTTTAGATCGATGTCCAAGTGTCAGTGGTGAGAAAAACAAATTGATCTGCTAATTGACCCCTCAACTTCTCTTTTTCAATGTAAAAATATTTTTTTTACATCCTTTGCCATCGTGTGGCGAGAATGAATATTAAACCTTGGTTCCAAGTAGCGAGAATACGCTTGGAACCATTTCCCATCAACTAGTTGAAAATGTAGCTCGTCCATGATGACCATACGAGCTAGGTGTCTTCTACACTCATCGGGATCATACTTAGTATACCCCCTCAAAATTGCACCCTCACTGGTCCCATCCGCCATTTTTTGAAGTCCAATTTCTATCATAGATTGGCTTTTCTCTTATAGTGATCTTAATATTGGACTTTTTTTGCATTGCTCTTCTAAGTGCACATTTAATTGTGAGGTGCCTTGTTTCCTATAGTGACACTCATAAAGTTTTCCACAATGGTTACACTTGGCTTGGGGGTTACCTGGGTCATCACCCTCTAGTTTGGTGAAATGACTCCAAACTATTAAAGCAGGTTTCTTGCTGGGCTTGGGGGAGGGGCAAGGTGCTGTAGAGGTAGGGGTAGGGGTAGGGGTGCCCTCGGCCTGGAAAGGAGAGCTCCCACTAGAATCTGTTGGCATATCCATGAACTAAAGCAAACAAGAAATCTGAAAATATAGAAAACATAGCAATATGCCAAACAATTAACATCCTGATGATCTTTAATTTCGGACATGACAAAAAAATAAAAAATTTCATGATTGAAAGAATATAAGCATAGAAAAAATATAATGAACATAAGCATATCAACTATATAATGAACATAAAAAAAGGTATCACTTGACATTCATATATATATTTCATCTTAATTAATTATAACTTAATCTCTTGTAAAGATTAATTAATGGATGATGATTTTGTTACAATATTTATAACTAATAAGTTGGATCTTCTTAGATGTTATAAAATTGTTTATTGGCTTTTTGAAATATTGTAAATTTCGTTACTGAATATTGTTTAGGATTTCGAAATACCCTAAATCAATTAACATCCAAGCTATTGGAAAAAGTAAGATCAAACATCAATGATCATTGATTCATTGTGATCAAAGATTCAAACATCAAACAATTTTTTTTTTTAAACCAACAAACATTTAGCAATTAACAGTGCAAGCCAACTAATCTCTCCCCTTGCAAATTGCAATATTTTATTTTTTGAAAGAAGTTTGAATTTCATTGCAAATAGGTATTAATTCAGATTGAAATCCCTAAATTAATTTAGGGGTTTCAAAGATTGAAACCCCTAAATTAACCAATTCGAAACCCTAAATTAATTTAGGGGTCCAATCCAAATTAATTAGACACAAATTAACATTCACAGTGTCACACACATTATATAATGCAAACAAAAAAAATCCTTAAAATGACAAAAACACACGGATTCATCAATGATCAACCATCAAAAATTCAAACCACATGCACAATCAAGTCTCCACAGCACACAATTCACAACATCCCATCCTCCATCTCCGGTTAAACCCTATCCTTCCTCCAATCTCCATTCAATAACATCTAAATCACAAAAAATTAAATTTTAAATTTAGGATTTCTTACCTTCGGTGACAGAGATGAAGACAGAGGTAAGAAATACGGTGATGGCGATGGCGATGGCGATTGCAAAGAGGGACCACCCTCAACGGCGACAGATTCACAGAGAGGGAGAGAGAGTCGAGACTTTGAGAGAGAGAGAGAGAGAGAGAGAGAGAGAGGATTCTGGAAAGTGGAAAGTGGAAGACTTGGAAAACTTGAAGGGGGGCCGGGTGGGGGTTCAATTAATCCCAGGCATGAAACGGCGCCGTTTCATGCCTGGGAGAGTTAATAAAATTAAACCCAGGCATGAAACGACGCCGTTTCATGCCTGGGTTATTTTTTTTTTAATATATATGTATTCATATATATTATATAATATATATAACCCGGGGCAGGGCGGGGTAAATCCAGGGCGGGGTACGCTCCTATCCCACCCCCGTTCCCGGGTTTGATAGCAGATGCGGGCGGGTGGACCCACCCCCGCATCTGCAGGACGCCCCCGCATCTGCAGGACGGGGTGATCGGCCCCGCCACACAGGGGCAGAGCGGAAACGGGGCGGGGCAGCGGGACGGCAGACCCGCCCCGCTGCCCACCCCTAGTTTATTGGCCGTTTCGAAAGAGGGAAAGAGGTCCAAATTCGAGGGCTGGAAACGTTTTGTCGTAGAGATTGGTTGCTGGGTTCTTTGGTCCTCAATTATCGTGTGGTGATCTATTTTATTGAACTGTAAAATCACATACTGAGTTCATCAAAACCGCAAAAACAAAAAAATAAAGAAATTAAAATCACGAGTGACTTAACTTTCGGGGAAATTGTCGCGACCATCCCATGAATTATTGATCAAAATTTGTCTCCCATTGGGTTCGCTATATTTAACGGTCATCTTTTATTTAACTATTTAATATTAAATCAGGAGATAATAAATAAATAGATAATCAAAATGACAATTCTCTTGTCTTTACCATACTCTAACTCGCATTAAAATTTTGGATTGAGAACTGCTATAATTTACAGAGAAATAAAGATATTTTATTAAGATTTAATAAAATTGATATTTCAGATTTAAAACAGGACAAACTCGCAACTTGTAGTTGTAAGATTAATTTATATATATATATATATTAATATTTTATATAGCTACAGTGAAACGCATAATAATTGATGAGTTGACACATATACGCCAAATTTGTAAAATGGTGATTTTTTTTTTTAACCGCTAGTCTATTAAATTTCATTAGTTTTTACCTTTTTGGACAGGTAAGATACAGTAGCTAGCTAGGCAGACTGTTAGTTTATAATTTGTTGTAGTTTTATCAACTTTTCTCTCTCATTATTATAATTTTTTTAAATTTTTATATAAAATATAAAAAATAATTTAATTTTTTTAAATTTTAAAATAATAATAATATTAAAAAATAATATTCAAATAATATTTTATTCAACTCATTCCATTTATCTCACTATCCAAATCAGCTTATGGCGCCCTCTATTTTTTTTTATACTGATCTATTGTGTCATTTTTAAAATTAAAAACAATAATTTTTATTTTACTTTTTTTCTTATTTTTCTCCACATGATAGATGGACTTAGATACTATTAAATCTAAAATACTTTTGGGTGAAAGTTTAAATGCTATAAGCGAGTCAGCGACCACTTAATTTTTTTTTTTTTTTTTACTAATGAAGTTTTTTTAATACAAATTCTAAGAAAGACACTGAAAAAATAACTTAGAATTGTAAATAAATATGTATTCTCAGTTGAAAGTCTGAATGTACAATAAAATTAAAAAAAATTAATATTAACTGTGCAAATTGAACTGGATGCCGTTTAAATGAAATAACTATATATATTACTAATTAACAGCAAACAAGAGTACGCTGGTTTTTCTTTTATTTATATTTTTTAAATTGCGTTAATTATAAGGAAATTAAACGTTCACACGCGCGCGTGCAGTCGCCATCGAACTTTAGAGTTACAGTACTGGAACTTATAATCCGAATAAAAGGTTAAAAAAAATAATAATATAAAAGCAAATCGAACACATACAGTACTAAGCAGATCCGATCCCAAATCTTATAACTACGGGCAATTGCGTTTGAAGGAATCGCGGTTGCACTTCTCTTGTCCGGGGACGTCATATCTCTTACCACTGCAGGTATTTGATTTTGTACAATCGGCAAATACCGGGTTGTTGGGGTCATTTGCGCGGTTAACGGCACTCTGATAGTCTGCGAGCATTCTGCTTATTTGGGAATCGAACATTAACAGCTCTGGTTCGTCCATGGCCATGGGGCCGTGGTGATTGAGATAGGTGCCGTTGTCACGGGTCGAAGCATGAGCTGTTGCTTCTCCACAGTGACTTGTGTTGTGCAGAAACATGATCAGCAGCAGCATCACCAGAGTGAGCGCCGGAAACTGACCACACTTTGCTGTTCCTCCAACCATCTCAGTGTCTCTGATCTCTGTGCTGTGCGATGCGAGTCCTTGTAGTGGGAACTTCTTTGGGGATGAAGAACACCGACTTTACAATTTTAATGACGTGACGAACGACAAAAGTCATTGCATTTTCCATTGTCCCTATATTAAATAATTTAAGTGACATTAAGGCTATTAATTTGTTGTCGGCAGGCAGAATATATATTATAATAATATGTGTTATATATATATATATTATATTACCTTTTAACTACATAACAACCGAATAATCCTACGTACCCAACCTCACTTCACATGTGCAAAATTTTCACCTAATCTATTTATAAAAGATAAATTAGAAAATCATTATATTTAAAAAGATTAATGAGTGCTTCTTACTTGTTTAAGAGATGAATGGTATTTAAAAGATTATGTTAAAATATAAAATGAATAATAAAATTGATTTTTTTTTTATTAATTTTAACTTTTAGAACAAGTGATGGTATCACATATTAATCTAAAATATTTTAGTACTTCAATACTTCAACCGGCCTAATAATGAATAAGAAAATCTCAAGCCTCTGATGGACATAAAAAAACAATATTCTTGTACGTACCGTTGAGGGAAAATGGCATTGTGGATATGCATCAACTGATTAGTTGGATCCTAGTACATGGGGGAAAAACCTCAGAACCACATGATCTCTGTCAACAAGAATGGTGACTCCGTTCCATCATTAAGTTTTGCCCATGTCGGCTTTCATAGTTAAGGATCCTGCTTTCCCTTTCTTTTCACCTGCAATATTTCGCCCTCACATGAACACCTACTAAAGTTTAGTTTGCAGTAATGTCTTGAAAGCTAAAACCAAGTTGGTAGCTACGTACACTGCCCCAGAAGATGTCTATCGGACCCTGGGAAATGACTCAACTATCAACCTGAGCTACAATCTCACAGCTTGGCAATTCCCCTTACATTCGGGGTTTGATTTCTTCATCAGACGTCGAAAGGAAAGTTGCATTGAAATGGCTCAAAAACAGAAAAAAAATTAGCGGCCAACGTCTCTCATAAGAAAATAAGTGTACCCTTTATGCTAAAAGAAAGAAAAGAAGTAGAAAAGACCAACCTCTACAAAAATATGAACACTTGCAAGTATAATTCTCAACACTCTTCTTTAAATTCACTTATGTTCTTTACAATATAATCTTAATTTAGTAGTTTTCAAACATGAAATTTGGTCCGAGTGTAACTTCATCTATGCAAGTTAGTGGAGCTTATAGTTCCAATCCAGTGTTTCCATGTCATCAACATCAGGTCATGCCTTTTTTTGTTCTCTTTTCATTTAAGTTGATTTCATTTTTAGAAATTTTATACTATTACTGATCACTAGTAAATGAATACGATTTGTATATACCTCATTCTGCAAGTGCTAATGACCCTTAATTATAATCCTTACCCTTCATTACTATATTTTGTTAGTACTTGGTAATTTTTGTATGTTACCCAAATTGACATATTTTTCTTCATATTTTTTGAATAATTACAACTTTGTGGAATCTAATTTGGAATATTACAGGATACCAAGAGTAAATCATGTGACATGTCCTTATGCAAGTTTGAACATTTATGACACAAGTACTTGGGATTTCTTCCAAGATTTAAATGATGTTTCACCTATAATTTCTTCCAAGAAATATGGCCACAGCTTAAATATGAGTTAATATTAGACGACCCTTAGGTCATCATACTCGGTTCAAGGATACAATGGAGAAGAGTTTAGGCCTTTTTTCTTTTTTTGTATATTGCAGCAAGTATTGAACATTATAAATTTTGTGTAGTATTATTTTTTGAGTACTAGTGTATTGATGCTCGTTAAGTTTTACATATGTACATTGTTTAGAAGTGTATTCTCAAAAGTAAAACTTGATAAATATAACTATTAATTACTTATTTGAGAGAAACACAACATCTACCAACATTATATTACAAACCAGAACAAGACATCCCACTTTACATTCTAAGAATGCTTTTTACAAACACCTATCCTACAATTTCAACTGATCGACAACCACGACTGGCCCTTTTATAAAGAACACCAGATTACAAACACATCATGAAAATACTCTAATGCATTGTCTTGAGAGTATCGCAGCTCGGTTGTTTATGATTTTATAACCCAGCAGATCTCAAATTTTGGTTGGGATATATATAATCCTTCCCACTGGTAGCTATGCTGCTTCGTCTTGTTGTGGTTTTAGTTATTATTGCTAATGCACGTGCAAAAGAGAAGAAGAGAAAAAGAAATCGGGGAGAGATGGACGTGAGAGTCGGAAATTTGGGAGAAAAAGAAATCTGTTACTGCTATTACAATTGTTACCATTGCATAAAGTTTAAAATTCTTTTACGATTGTTATTATTACATAAAGTTTAAAGTTGCCTTGATCAATGGCCATTAAATTTTAACGGGAGATATCCTATTAAAATGTAACTGAGGCAAGCCAAGTCCATTAAATAATCTCATATTTCTTTTATTTTAACTCCGAAATCATCAAGGTCCTTTAGACAAGATGTCATAAGGCCTAATCTCAAAATGGGAGAGCCAGGTTTGAATCGACCACCCTAATATAAAAAAAATGTCAAATCTTAGTCTGGAACTAGAAAATATAAGTAATATAAGATGTAAGATTTTTATTTTTATTTTTGATTTAGAGTGTAAAATAAATAATAATTTATATTAAGGGAGGGGATAACATAATGATCTATTCTGGACAAAATAGAGAAAATGAGAAAGAACTTGTTATTTCAATACGTTTATGGCAGTTGGATTATTATATTTTAGAATTTTTAATGATGACAACCAATAAATTTTTGTGCTCTTTGAAATTTAAGAAGACGTTTGGACAAGGAATAAGAGATGAAGTCTAAAAGTTTGGATTTGCAATAACTATCAAATTTTTGTTTTCATTTCATTTTTGGATTTTGAAATCCAGTTGTCTAGCATGATCTAGTACTTTTGCCATTTTGCAGAGAAGCTCGTCGTTGATCAGGATGAAAGGCTCAGAGACAGTTGGCCGTCAATCATGTACGTTGGGGTCAACTGCTATAGTTGTGCCCGAATTCGAAAGGAAAGCCCTAGGGCGGTGGTTTATACAGTTTCCTCGCTTGGGTGGAAGGCAAAAGCTCCAGCTACCGCTAACATCCCTATCACTTAGGGGTGAAAAAAAAGGGTACTGGTTTGGTCCAGTCCCGGATTTAGTTCGGTCTGGTACCTGTTTTATTTTTTTCAAAATCGGTCAAAATTGATCAAGTTCTTGTTTTTCTTTTTCTAACACCGGACCGAACTGGGCCGGAATGGTTCATATATATATATATATCATAATTGATAATTATCCATGCATTGCATTATATATATATATTAATTATGTGCTCACTAGAGGAAGGCTAGGTAATAATGTTGATGTGTTGGCTAGTACAAAATTCGAAAATAATATATTGTAAAGGATGTGTTTCACTTCTAGTCTGCAACCGTTAACCTGCATGAAGATCAAATTGTGGTCGGCGTGGTTCGCCTGGAAAAACTTCGATGCTTAAGTCAGTAAGAGATTTAAAATGATTCAGCAATCAAGAAAACCAAGAAAATCCTCCTCCTGTTATTGAGGGTTACCTGATATATATAGGCTCCGATGTGATGCTCATCCGATGCAGAGTTTTTCGGTGCGTGATCCTAGCTTTTTAGTTTTAATCATAACCGAGCTGATCACGTATCTGCATGAGATTCCTACCTTCCCGTAAGAGGTGGTACGAGGGTGTTTTGACTTTGCTAGGCTTTGGATACTCTGGTTTCTTTTATTTAACCAAGAGCCTTTTATGTTGGCCTTCCTTCATGCTTGGGCTTTCTATTCGAAATAGACCCTTTACCAATATAGGCCCTCCAGCTACCCCGCTAATTCTCTTTGCCTTATGACGTAGGGAATTAAACGTCTGTTAATGTTGTGTCTTTATAAGTAGTTGTGATCCTCGCTATGGGCCCTTGATTATGGGCTTGTGCGGTGTGCTTGGTGCATAGGACAGCTACTGGCTGCTGCGATAGGCCCAACCCGTTCATGTACTATTGGGTTTCCGCCAACCTTTTACATTCTTCCGCCTCCGCCGTTTTGTTTTCCCCCTATAGTTCTTGCTGACGTGGCGAAAGGAGAGGGAGTTTTTGTGTGACGGTTGCTCTTCGTCCTTAGTGTCAGATTATGATGCTCACGACTGTTGACGTTCCGCTTCTTTTTCTTTTTAAATATCCCTTCCCCTCTTTCTCTATTTTCTCTTTGCTTGGTCTCCTATTTGTGTATGTGCTTCCTTTCTTGTTCTTGCTACTTGTCCATCCTGCTTTCTCTATTTTCTTGCATTTTCTTTTCTCTAGTTTTAATGGCTGACCAAGATAATACCTCTAACCATTGGCGGACCTACGTTGGGGCAGGGGGTGGCCATGGCCCCCCCCCCAAAAATTTGGAAAATATATATATATTAATTTACTTTATATATATTAGAAAAAGTCGCTCCTTCTAATACAAGAGCAAGTGAAATTAAGAGCAAGTGAAATTAAAATCTTGTCAAAAAAATCAGTATCTTCACTGTTTTTTAATTTTTTATGATTTAATATGATTATATTAATCTCATATTGTGTTGGCCTCATCTATAAAAAATTATCTTAACCTCCTCTATAAAATTATTTTGATCTTATAAATTATTTTAATCTAAAAATATAACAAAAGATATTTTATTTTAACTTTAACTTTACTCTGCCCCCCCTACAACACATTCCTGGTTCTGCCACTGCCTCTAACCCGCCTTTCTTTGTCCCGGCGGGTACGGTTTTCGAAGGATATAGAAGACACTCTATTCTTCGTTGGCATCCCTACGAATGCCTTGATAGAGGTTCCCCATCTGGGTGTTGTGATGACGAGGGCTTCGCAGGCAAGACTGCTTTGTCCACCGCCCTGTTTTCCCAAGGACTGAGGCTTCCCTTCTGCCGTCCTTTTCGTGATATCTTGGATTTGCTTGAGTTAGCTCCCACCCAGCTCCATCCTCATTCTTTGAGGACTTTTCTCTGCGCCTGCATTGTCTATCGCGTGATCTTGGAGCCTCTTGGGGATGTTTACCCCGATTTGACTGCTCGAGAATTTTTGACATTTTATTATTTGTGGTCTATTAAGGGTAATATTGCTAGCTTCCGTAAGAAGGATAAGGGGCCTGCTTTGGCTCGTTTTGAGGGCCGCCACTCCAACGCTAAGACTTGGAACACTAAATTTTTCTTTATTTTCGGTTCAGGCTGGGACTTTCTTGCTGGGGAGGCCCTCCTTTGAGATTTTCCTGTCAGGGCGGTCTGGTGGTCTGTTCCTGATGAGAAAACTGTGTGGTCAACCATGCCGCCTTTATCACGTCGGGAACTGTCCCGAATTGAGATCATCCGTTCCTGGGCCAAGGCCCATGAAGATGAAGTGTGGACCGACCTTTTGTTGACGCCTGATAATATAGACCATTTTTTATGTCCCCCAGCCGCTCCCATGTTCAAGGGCGTCAGTTTATGGTTTCAGATTTAATTCCTACTCCCATACAGAAACCTTATGAGAAGACTAAACCTTCCATTGGAAACAAGGAGGATAGCCGTCTTGAGCAGGAAGGGGTTGAGAAGACAAAGAAAAAATTTGAGAAGAAAAGAGGCGAGGAGAGAAAGAAGATAAGGAGAAAAAAGAAGAACGATGACGCGTGCCAAAGGAAAATGGCTCGTTCTGAAGGCTCCCCTCGCTCGTCGCCCCTGCGAAAGAAAATCATGGCAACTCTGGAGGGCGCCATGGCTCAGGCACCTACGCTCTCAAGAACTATGGCGCCATTGGAGGGCACCCAGGTGAGTACGCCTATTCGGCAGCAGGAGGAAACTATTGTCCATTTGGGGGGCGACCAGGTTCAACGGCCCTCCCCGCTAGTTACTGCCACCCTTCCATCACCCCTCGATTCTTCTATGAAGCTGCGGTCTTTTAGTCTGTTAAATGCTGAGAGTCTGGCCAGTATGACCCTTTTTGATCTGGCTACCACCTTTCAGGTCGATCCCCCCTCGCCGGCACATCTACTGTCAACCACTCCTATTTTCGAGTTTCCTGTTGTGGAAGGCCGGGTGAGGGGAGGTGAGTTGGATGCCGCAGTGGCAGCTGCCTTGAATTTGGATGGTATTACAAGCTTAAGGGCTAGTGAAGACTTGGGTGCCCGTGAGGCAGAGCGGGTTGGCGCCGTTGAGCTTACGCCTTCCCGCCATGAAGTTGCTTGTGCCAAGAGGGAGATCGCTCAGGTTCCTCCTGAGACCCCACCCGCCACTATATCTGGGTAAGTACCCCTGTGCCGGTTGGGAGCTGCGAAGGGCCTTCTATCCCTTCACCACTTGATCGAGGATGATCCAGCTCACCCCTAGTCCCCTATTCCAATTATCTGTCTTGAGAGTCCGTCTGAGAAGGGGGCGGACTCAAACTTAAGGCTTGCGATGGTCCCCTTGGTTGAGTTTGGTCACGCTGCCAGTGGTGAGGCCTCCTCTTCTTCTGCCAACTCCCAAACTGAAGCTGTTGCTCAGATGGCCAATCATTTAAAAGATTGGTTTTCGAAGGTATCACCTGGCGTGTTTCTTTTCTCTTCTCTCTTTTTTTTTTTTTTTTTAACTGTGCTATCAAGTAGTTTTTATTCGGGTGGTCTTATCTTCTTTTGCAGGGTCTTATCACCTAGAAGAAGAAGTCCTTGAGTGGCGGAAGATGTGTGAAACTGCAGAGCATTCTGCCAAGAGGTGGCAGGCAGACAGGGCTGAGCTAGACGCCCTGTTGGAGAGGACGAAGGAGCACGAAGTATTGCTGGAGTAGTCGGAAGGTTACTCTCATTCGCGTCAAGGGGACTTGGAGATCCGTGAGGAAGTAATCCTTCAACTTCGCGAATCTGTCCGCCTTGCACAAGTGGCGAAGGACAGAGATGACCACACTTTGCAGTTTCTTCGATCTGAGAGGGACTTGGCGAGGTCCCAACTTTCTGAAGCTCGGCAAAGTTTTGAAGCCGAGGTGTTCGCCCTCAAGTCTGAGCTTCTTGCCCTCAGTCAGGACCGGGACTCAGCTAGCCAAGATTTGAGTTGTTCGTAGGAGCGAGTTCGGGAGCTGTCTCATCAGTTGGCAGCTGCAACAGAGAAGACTCGTCTACTGTCATTGATCTCTCTCCTGCGCGGGAAAGTCTGCAAGAGCTTGAAGAACGCCATTCCTAGTATAAGGCAGATCATAAAGACCTGGATGAAGAGCTCAGGAAGGCAATGCTACTTGCAGTGGCTAAGGATGAGCATTTGGTCAAGAAAAGAGCCGAGCTTGTTACCGCCCGGTCTGAAATTGACCCTTTACGTGGTCAATTGACTTGCATTCCTGATACTAGGAATCGTGCCTTTGGTTATGGTTACAGCGCTGGCATCTTAAGGCTCAGGTCCTGCCTTTTGATTAATCCTGCCACGGATCTTGTGAATTTGGATCGGGAACTATTTCTTCCTGAGGAAAATAACCTCTGTTGGGCTGATACATTTGGGCAGAAGGAGATGCCTGATGCCTTTGCAGAAGTTCCCCCACTGTCGCCGCCCGATGATGCTACGTAGTCTTTTTTGGTCTTCTTTGTATACCTTTTTTTTTTTTTTTTTGCTTTGATGTACCTTTTCCTTTTGATGACGAACATTTCGCTTGCTCTAAAACTTTGTAATGATGTGTGTTTGCTAAGTGCCTTGCCATGCGCTTTGAACTTTCCAACTTATTAGCATTATTTACCTTTTAGTTTTTGGCTACTGGAGTTTTGTATGCCTTTTACTTGATGCCATAAGCTGTGGTATTTAATGGGTGGCGTGGTCTGAGGACCTCCGCGCCCTTTTTTACTTGGCACTGCAAGCTGCTAAGGCTTGTTTTTTGTATTTAAGGGATGGCGTGGTCTAAGGACCTCTGCGCCCTCTCTTATTTGGCACCACAAGCTGCTAAGTCTTGTTTTTTGTGTTTAAGGGATGGCGTGGTCTGAGGACCTCCTCGCCCTCTCTTACTTGGCACCACAAGCTGCTAAGGTTTGTTTTTGGTATTTAAGGGATGGCGTGGTCTAAGAACCTCTGCGCCCTTTTATCGTTTTGGGCGGCCGAGAAATAAGTCGTTCTGTAAGTCGGGAGCCTTATTTCGACTGGAGCTACCACTTTGCAACCATACGCCAATGTGAATGGGGATTCCCCTGTTAGAGTTTTTGCCGATGTTCTATACGCCCAGAGTACTCCGGGCAGCTCCTCCGCCCATTCTCCCTTTTTCTCTACAACCTTCTTCTTTAGGATTGAGAGTAATGCTTTGTTTGTAGCTTACGCATGTCTGTTTGCTTGAGGATGACCTGGGGAGGAGTACTTCACTTTGATCTTCAACTCCGTACACCACTCTCTGAAATGGTCAAAGTCAAACTGTCACCCGTTGTCCGTTACTATGCTTTGAGGGATCCCGAACCTGCAAACAACGTTTTTCCACAGGAATTTCGTCACAGTCCTGCTTGTTATAGATGCCAGTGGTTCTACCTCAGCCCACTTTGTAAAATAATCCACAACTCCAATCATGAATTTTACACCGCCTCTTCCTGGTGGGAAAGGTCCAACCAGGTCCACGACCCATTAGGCAAAAGGCCAAGGCGTGGTCGTGGATGTTAGCCCCTCTAGAGGGGCATGCTGTACAAGTGCATACGCTTGGCATTCGACGCATTTTCTACTGAATTCTTGAGCATCCCTTAATGCGTTGGGCCAGTAGTATCTTGCTCTTACCGCCTTTCTTGCCAAAGTTATTCCACCTGAATGGTTTCCACATATTCCTTCATGCATTTCTGCCAAGACATATTGAGCTTTTTGCGCGGAAATACACAGCAGTAGTGGGGCAGAGAAGCCCATTTTATAAAGGACTCTGTCAATGAGTAGGAATCTCGCCGCTTTCCTCCTTACTCTTCTCGCCTCCTCCTTTGTTTCTGGTAGCTTTCCCTCATCCAAGTACTTAACCACTTCGCTTGCCCATTCAGGGATGTTAGTACTCAAGATGCCTACTTCCACCCCAATGGCTGGGACTTCAATGACTCTTTGCTCTACTTGCCATAGGAGATGTGCTTCTTCCATACCTGACACCGTTCGAGCCAACCTGTCCGCCACCTCGTTGTCTGCCCTTGGGATTTGAGTTATGTTGAAATACGAGAGGAGGTCGCGTGCTTCCCAGACACGCTCCAGATACCTCTTCAATCTTTCCCATTTTGTTGCATATAGGCCTAAAACTTGATTTACAACTACTTGACCTCTACCTCGGTTGCCCCCATCTTGGCGGCTATGAAAAGCCCTGCTACGAGTGCTTTATATTCTGCTTCGTTGTTCGTTACTTTGAAAACCAGCGTTGCCATATAGTACTTTTTGCTATTGGGATCTATCAAATGTATCCCCAAGCCTCTGCTCGCCTTGCAGGATTAGCTATCGACAAAGAGTATCCATGGTTTTCCCACTAGGACTACCGCATCTTCCTGTGGGAAACCTGAGAATTCTGCTATAAAGTCTGCTAGAGCTTGTCCTTTTACTGTCCTCCTTGGCTCATATTCTAAATCAAACTCACTTAGTTCTATCGACCACCCAATCAACCTTCCCGAGCTGTCCGGTTTCTTCAAAAATTTTGCTAAAGGGGCCTCCGTAAGTACTCTTATTGTATGGGCTTGGAAATACGGGCGGAGTTTTCTAGCCGTCATAATCAAGGCAAAGGCTAGCAACTCGATCCTCGGGTACCTTACTTCAACTCCCCTAAGAGCCCGACTTGTGTAGTATACAGAATGCTGAGTTGTCCCCTACTCTTTCACTAGGACAGCGGACACGGCGTTTAAGGAAACCGTTAGGTAAGCGTGAAGCACATCGCCTTTCTGTGGTTGTTTTAGGAGTGGCGGGCTGGTCAAGTGCTATTTCAACTTCTCGAATGCCTCATGGCATTCTTCGTTCCGAGAGTGCACCTTCCGCAGTACCTGGAAAAAAGGGAGACACTTGTCTGTTGACTGGGCGATGAATCTCCCTAGGGCGACTACCCTGCCCGCCAACTATTGGGTTTCGTTCAGGTTCTTGGGTGGTTTTATGTTGAGTATGGCAGCTATTTTTTTTGGAGAGACCTCGATTCCTCTTTCAGATACAATGTAACCCAAAAAATTTCCCGACTCTGACTCGTTCGGAAATGAGCAGCACAAAAGGCTATCCCAAGTGCAGGAGCGTGTCGCGTAGTAATTAGGAATAAATTCCTAGATCGTCTCCACAGGGAAAGTGCTTAAAAATCAAACTCGTGTAAAATGGTGGAAATAGTTACAATGAGAGAATATAAATAAAAATGATGATATGTGCAATGAATGTGAGAATACAATGGAAATGAAAATTTACTAGTCATGGACTAGATTCATGATTGTTGGTTTTGAGTGGATGATGAAAAGTAAAAGAAATTAAAATGCAAGACAGTAACTTAAAATTGCTGGAAATTAAAAGTGCAGGGAAATTAAATAGCGGTAATTTAAAGTGCAAGAAATTAAATGACAGAAAATTAAATTGCAGGAATTTAAAGCAGAAAATAAAAGTGCAGAAAAATAAATGACATAAAATTAAATGACAAGAAAATAAAAGTACAGGAAATTAAATGACATAAAATAAATTGCAGAAAATAAAAGTGCAGGAATTAAAAGTGCGAGGAAATTAAATGATAGGAAATTAAATGACATAAAAATAAATTGCAGGAAATTAAAAGTGCGAAGAAATTAAATGATAGGAAATTAAATTAAGTAAGGACAGGAATTGTAAGGAATAAACTTGATGTTTGGGAATGGAGACTGCGTTCTCCAACCCAAAAATCTGAATTCCAATGTAAGGAATAAATTTGATGTTTGGAAATGGAGACTGTGTTCTCCAACCCAAAAATCTAAACTTCCAATTAAAATGAACTCTCAACTAAAATAAAATGTACTCTCAACATTTCTCAAAGAGGACTGAAAATTTATTCACTAAGTAAACTCAAGACTGAAATTTAAAACTCACAAAAATAAAATTTACTGGACTATAAATTAAAACTGATTTCTGAAATGATAAATGAATTACACAAAACTAACATTTGAAAAATAAAAACTGACTGAAAAAAAACTTCCCACTATTTTTTTTTCTGAACTTTCACTCTAATTTCACACTAAAATCTCTCTAACATCTCACACTAATTCTCACTGACTTCCTCAACTCTCTAACATCTGCTCCCCCTTCTTCGTCTGCCTCCAAGCCTTTTATAGGCTTCAAAAGGGAACTGTGCACTGCTTGCATCCACACTGTCCCATTTGCGTCTGTTTGATCTCTTATTCTTTCTTTTCAGCTTTTTCTTTCCGCATGTAGTCTGTCACCTTCTTTCTTCATTTTATTCTTTCTTTTCAGTCCCACTTCTTCTCTCTCTTTCTTTTCTTTTCTGTTTTCTTTTCGTCGCCCAGCTTTTTTCTCTTCTTTCTATCTTTTTTTTTCGTTTCCTGCTTCGTCGGTCTGCTTCCTACGTTCTCTCTATATTTTTTTTCTTCTTTCTGCTTCTTCTTTTCTCTTCTCTTTCCTTCTTCTTTCTTTTTTCTTTCTTCTTCTTTCTTTTTTCTTTCTTTCCTTTTCGGTTCTGTGCTTCCAACGTGCTGCTGCATCTCTTTTCTTTCTTTTCATTTTTTTTCTTCTTCTCTCCGTTTCTGCTTCTCTCTTTCTTTCTCTTTTCTTTCCTTTCTTTCTTTTTTTTTTCTTTCTCTTTTCCTTCTTTTTTCTTCCTTCCAGTTTCGCATGTAGCGTCGTCTGCATCTCTTCTGTTTCTTTTCATTTCTCTTTCGTTTCTTTTCTTTCTCTTTCAGTTCGGATGGAAGCTGCATGCATGAAGGAGACGATGTGTACTGGAGGAGGATGGGCATGGCTGGGCTGAGGTGCAGTGGAGGGTGGCGGTTCGAACGCATGCGTGGAGTTGGTGCTGCTGCGCTATTGTGGATGCACGTTGGCATTGCCTGCAGCTGTGGTCGTGGCGATGCAGAGGAGTGGTGCACGGCTGGAGAGAGTACGTGCAGCTGCATGGAGGAAGCAGTGGTGTTGCGTGGCTTCGGAGATGGCTGTGGAGGTTGGATGAGGCTGCCGTGGCGTCGGACTGGCCGTGCATGGGGTGGAGGAGTGATCGCCGGCGTCATCTGGGGTTGCTGGTGGCTGCAGGTGGGCTGCAGGTGGTGCTGCGCACAGCTGGAGTGATCTGCACTGTTCATCGAGACGCAGTGCGAGAGGTAGACGACGAACCGAACGACGTGCCGTTCGTGTCGAAACGGCATGTCGTCGGCTGCAAACGGCAGGCAATTCTCTCGTGCAAAACGACATGTCATTTTTACCTATTGACAAAACGGCACGTCGTTTAGATTAAACGGTGAAACCATTCACAGTGAAAAACGACATGTCGTTTTGGTCTGCCGACCAAATGACATGTCGTTTAGTTAGCGCAGAAAATAAAAAAAATAAAAAAAAATAAAAATACAAGAAAATAAAATAAAATAAAATAAAATAAAAATTAGACAAGCAAAATTAAATAAAAATAAAAATAAAACTTAGACAAATAAAATAAAATAAAATAAAATAAGATAAAAAAACTAAAATAAATAAAATTAAACAAGAGATGAAAAATAAAATATTAAGAGTGTGTTATGCATGTGAAGAACTTATTGCCCAAATAAATCACAAGTTATAAAATCAAGCATAAACTATGCTTTTAATCAATTTAATTCACAACTTGGATTTATGCCTCTTAATCAATTTTTCCATCTAAAACCAATGATAAAATGATAAAACAATTAAAAATATATTGGTTTTAAATGTGTAAAATATGCAATAATGCAGCTCAATCAGACTCCACCCCAAGAGCACACTTCGCAGGGTTCAGTCTCATCTTGTAACGGCGTAAAATTTTGGACGCTGTACTCAAGTCGTCAAGGTGTTGGATGGACTCCTTACTTTTTATCAAAAGGTCGTCCACATAGACTTCCATGGACTTTCCAATCTGCTCTTTAAACATCCGATTTACCAGCCTTTGGTATGTTGCTCCTACATTCTTCAACCCAAATGGCATAACTTGGTAGCAATACAACCCTCAGTCTGTTATGAATGAAGTTTTCTCCTTGTCCGTCGGGTACATCCGTATTTGGTTGTAACCTGACTAAGCATCCATGAAACTCAACATACGGTGTCCGGCTGTTGCATCCACAATTACATCAATGCGTGGTAGGGGGAAACTGTATTTAGGGCACGTTTTACTCAGATCAGTAAAATCTACGCACATTCTCCATTCTTCATTCGCTTTTTTCACCATGACCACATTGGATTACCATTCTAGGTAATAAGCTTCCTTGATGAATCTGGCGGCGAGCAAATTTTCTACCTCTTCTTTAATGGCGGCATACTTTTCTACATTGAACGACCTTCTTTTCTGGCAGACGGCCTTGTGCGTGGGGTCCACACCTGGCATTTCTTCGTGACTCCATGCGAAGACATCCCTATATTCAATCAATAACTGCTTTAATGCTTCTCTGTCTGCCAGTGGCACATGGGTCCCAATGTGTGTTGTAGACCCAGGGAGGTCAGGGTGTAATGTTACGAGCTCTAATGGCTCGTTGACCTCAACGTGCTGCTGGTTCTGCTCGTCCCTGACTTCCACATCCTCTTGCAAGGTCGCCGCCAGTGAGGGAGGAAAAGGGGGCGCCAGTACCTCATCTTGTTCTGTTATGACACAAATCTCGTTATGACCTTTTCTGAGTTCCTGCACATAACATTCTCGTGCCAAGGCCTGTTCACCTTGTGACTCCCCTACCTCATTGTCGGTTGTGAACTTCATCTTGAGGTGGTATGTAGAAGTCACCGCCTTAAGCTGGTTAAGTGTTGGTCTCCCTAGAGGGCATTGTAAGAGGAGGAAGACTTTACTACCAAGAAATTGGTCATGGTAGTTGCTATTCGTGCTCCAAATCCTACGGTCACCGGGAGGGTGATAGTTCTTACAGGTAGGATGGTGTCTCCAGAGAAACCTTTTAATGGTGTTGGGGAAGGCCTTAGTCTACTGCCATTGATGCCCATTTTGACAAACGCCTCCCAGAATAGTATATCAGCTGAGTTTTCGTTATCGGCTAGTACCCGCCTGGTTGTGTAGTTGGCTATCACAAGAGTGATCACCAAGGCATCATCATGTAGGTATAATATTCCTTCGCGATCCGCCTAACTGAATTAAATAACATTTCGGTCAACGCCCAGCTTTTGTTGCTTGGGAGCTCTGTTCGCCACATAAACTTCTTCATATCTAGCTTTTCATGCATATACCTTCCGGCTGGACGTGGACATGCTGCCTCCTACAAACCCTCCTGCTATGGTCCAAATTTCTCCTATGGGTGGCCTATTCTCTTTGCCCCTTGTGGGCACCCTGTCCCCATTATTCAGGCGGCTGTGTGCTTGGCGCCGCTGCTCAGGACTTCTACTTCTCCTGGTTCCCTGCATGGATTTCTGACGTCTTCTAGGTTTTGAACGTTTTGCAATCATACGTTCTAACTCCCCATTTCCTGTCAGTTTTGCCACTCTCTTATTCATGGTTGTGCAGTTTTTAGTCCAGTGGGACCCAGTTTGGTGGTATTTGCAGTAACGGTCGCCCGTTTTGGGCTGACGCCGCTCCTTACCCTCTTTCTCGTCTTCTCGCACGTTCAAATTATTATGTATCAACCTAGGATTGTAGTCTGGCCTCTTTTCCCGTCTTTTCTCTTGCCGACTTGTACCGGCCTTTTTATCAATCTGCCCGCCTCTTCGTCTAGGCTTTCCACTCGCCTTCCAAGGATTCACCAAGGCTTGTAGTGTGTCTTCATCATTGACAAAATCATCAGCTATGTCCATGAAATCTCTGAGAGTGGATGGGGTCTTTCTAGCTAGTTCTGCCATAAAGGGACTCTGGGGTCATACTCCGCCTAGGAGGGCGGCAAGAGTGATCTTCTTATCTTGGTCTTCTGTTGTTAAACGCTCCTTGTTGAAACGGGTAAGGTTGGTCTTCAAGTCCTCATCTTCTCCTTGCTTAACTGTTAATAGGTAGGCGGCTTGGCGCCGACGCCTTTTGCTGGGCATGAACTGTGTCAAGAACTGTTTAACCAGTTCCTTAAAACTGTCTATCGATTGTGGCCGGAGGGTTCCAAACCATCCTCTCGCTGTTCCCTTCAAGGTTAAAGGAAAAGCCCGACATGCTATTTCGTTCGGAAATCCATGGAGTGTAATGTGGGCTTTGAAATTCTCCAGATGGTCCATGATTGAGCTGCATTATTGCATATTTTACACATTTAAAACCAATATATTTTTAATTGTTTTATTATTTTATCATTGGTTTTAGATGGAAAAATTGATTAAGAGGAATAAATCCAAGTTGTGAATTAAATTGATTAAAAGTATAGTTTATGCTTGATTTTATAACTTGTGATTTATTTGGGCAATAAGTTCTTCACATGCACAACATACTTTTAATGTTTGATTTTTTTTATCTCTTGTTTAATTTTATTTTAGTTTCTTTATCTTATTTTATTTTATTTTATTTGTCTAGTTTTATTTTTATTTTATGTGATCATTATTTAATTTTGCTTGTCTAATTTTTATTTTATTTTATTTTTATTTATTTTTATTTTTATTTTTTGATTTTCTGCGTTGACCAAATCGTTTGGTCAGCAGACCAAAACGACATGTCATTTTGAACTATTTGGTTTCTGCCGTTTGAGCTAAACGACGTGCCGTTTTGTCTAAGGGTAAAACGACATGTCGTTTTGTCCGTTGGTCGTTTCTGCCGTCTGAGCTAAACGACGTGCCGTTTTGTCAATAGACGAAAACGACACGTCGTTTTCAGTCGACTTCAACCTCACGACGTTGCCTCCTGTGCAGCACAGCGAACAGCGCAGCCGTGCATCTCCACGCCACCTTGCACCTCCGTCAGCCACTAGCAACACCAGACGACGCCGGCGGTCATTTCCTCCACCCCATGCACGGCCAAGAAGTGCCCGAGCCACGGCAGCACCTTCTGCAACTCTGCGGCTCTGCATCACGCACTACAGCGTTGCTCAACTGCTCCTCCGCCGTGCCCAGCCACTTCGACTTCGCCAGCACCACCTAAACCACCTCCACGAAGCCGCAGCCACCGCATGCACGTACAGAGCTCCCCAGCCACCTGCAGCCGCGTTCATGCATGCAGCCTCTCCGAAATGGAAGCGACGAGCTGGCCGAAATGGAAGAGAAGAAAGAAAAAGAAGATGCTGGACGACGCATGCGGAACGAAAGAAAGAAAAAGAAAGAAAAAAAAAAAAGAGAGAAGCTGCTGAGACGAGGCAGACGGACGAACGTGCATGAGGAGAAAAGAAAAAAAGAAAAGAAAGAGGAAGAGGACCCAGCGAGCACGGAAGAAAAAGAAAGAAAAAAAGAAAGGAAAAGAAAGAAAAAAGGAAGAGACAAGAAGAAGCTGCGACGCGGGAAGAAAGAAAGAAAAAAAGAAAGAAGAAGAAGAAGAAGAAACGAACTGAACGACGCTGGCGGACGAACGTGCATGCTGAAGACGCTGAAACGCTGGAAAGAAAAAGAAAGAAAAAAGAAAAGAAAAGAAGAGAGAAGCGCATAAACGGAAGAAAGAACCGAAAAAGAAAGAGAAGAAAGAGAAAAGAAAGAGACGGGCAGACAGTGGGAAACAGAAGCAGAATAAAGAAAGGAAAAGAAGAAAGAAAAGAAAAGAAAAGAATAGAGCAGATGGAGTGAGCATGTGGGAACAAGTCAGACGCAAGGGCAGCTAAACATGGGCGGCTGAAACCAAACTGATGAGCTAGCACAAGGGACAGTGCGGACACAAGCATACAGTGCAAATTTGAAGCCTATATAAGGCTTGTAAATGAATGAGAAATGGAGGCAGATGTTAGAAGCCCAGTTGAATAGTTAGGAGTAGTCTGCAGATTTTTTGGGAGAAAGTGCAGATGAAGTGAGGGAGTTCGGTGATGCAGTTGAGAGCCTAATGGACCAACTGTGTTATCGAACTGTTCTCCTTTATCTGCAGTCTCCACTTTTATTTTATTTATTTTATTTTATTTTATTTTAATTTATGTCATTTATTTTTATGCACTTTAAATTAATGTCCTTTATTTTTCAGTACTTTTAATTCCTGCACTTTTATTTTACTGTCATTTATTTTCTGCACTTTAATTTTCTGCATTTTAATTTCCTGCACTTTTATTTTCTTGTCATTTAATTTTCTGTCATTTATTTTTCTGCACTTTTATTTTCAGCAATTTATTTTTATGTCATTTAATTTTCTTGCTCTTTTAATTTTCAGTCATTTAATTTTCAGCAATTTAAATTCACTGTCTCGCGCTTTAATTTCTTTAATTTTCACTGCATCTCAAACAATCAAATCAAACAAAATGAATCTGGTTCACGACCAGTAAATCTTCTTTTCACTGCACTCTTTCATCTATTGTACATATCATCACTTTTTATTTTTATTTTCTCATCATAAATATTCCCACCATTTTACATGAGTTTATTTTTAGCACTTTCCCTGTGGAGACGATCTAGGAATTTATTCCTAATTACTACGCGACACGCTCCTGCACTTGAGATAGCCTTTTGTGCTTCTCATTTCCGAACGAGTCAAGTTTTTGGCGCCGTTGCCGGGGAAAGTTGTTTAAATTTAAACTCGTGGTTTTTATCTTTATTTATAAAAAAAAAAAAAAAGTACCATGTCAGCGTCCAGGATTTCCTGGCATGATGAAGTGATACCGACACGCGATTGCACAATGATCGCAAGTGTCCGCTTTGGCAAAGTAGTTATCTTGCCTGTTATCCCATTTGTTTTGCGGTATTTCTTTAGGGATATTGAGTCTTAGAAAACCCGCTTTTGAATGAGTCATTTCTTTTCTGTTTTTACATTAATTACTTCATTAAATTCACTACATATTTATAAAAAGAAAAAAAAAATCAAAAATTTTTTTTGCATTTGTTTTATTTGGTATTATGCATATTTATATATATATATATATAAAAAATCATATTTTTTTCTTTGCATTTGTTTTATTTGGTATTCTGCGTGTTATATATATAAAAAAAAAATCATTTTTTTTTTCTTTTCTTTGCATGTGTTTATTTGGTGTTCTGCGTGTTAAATATATAAAAATAAAAATAAAAATAAAAAAAAAACAAAAAAATAAGGGAAGGAGATTTGTTGTGACTGTAATACTCAAAGACTAATTTTATAGAGTTGGAAAGAAAACGAACAAACAACCTTTATCATAAACCAGCAGACTAAACCCCCCATTTCTTGTAAACGTTGAAACTCTGCTGTTAAACGCTGCTGATCACTTTGTAATTGTTCCGTTTTTCATTCCATCTCGTCTATGTGTGGTTGAAGTCTTCGAGCATACTGTTCCACACATCCCCACAACTCCTTATTTTCACGTTTTAAATTTTTAATTTTTTTCATTTACTTGCAAGTTTTTCTTGCAATTCAAGAACCTGAAGTTTAAGTTCGTCAACTTCATTCTCTCGTGAAAGAAATCTCCGGGACATAGTATTAACGGCAGCAGCATATTGGGAACCCAACATTCTCGTACCTACAACCACCTCAGCATCGGACCGGGTAGAGAAATATATCTCTGCCCCAACCATGGCATTGACGGCCTCTGGACAGAGAAAAACTGGTTGAGGGGTAGGTAATGCCTGATTCAGATTAGTAATATTGCTAGCAGAATGTTGGCTGGCCATTTGACAAGTTGAGAGATTGAGAGAAGTAGTGAGAATTGAGAAAGAGAAAGCAAAATATGAGAAATGCAGAGATTGTTCTGTGTTACGAGAGGGTGGAAATGGTCTCTTATATAGAGGTCCGGAGCATTCAAAGGCTCAGCAATGATCAATCCAGTCGGGACCCAAGCAGAGGTCGAGGCCATAAAGCATTTGTCCATTTGCAATTTACAGCATGATCCAGACCCAGGACTCCATGATTTACGGCAATTGTCAAACTTCGGGATTTACGACACCCAGGATTTATGGCAAGTGGATGTTTAACTCTTGCTCAGCTGGCAGATCATCTTTAAATTCAATCCAGCTTGAGGGTTCTAGTGTCGAGAACACTCAACACTTAGCTGGAATGAGACACATAAAAATTTTCGCAAGAAAATTTTTCACCCCAAGCATTTCTCACTGGTCCAGGAAGTTTTTCTCTAACTTTCGCATGCTTACTTAAATACTGTTTCTGTAATTGCATCGTGTGATTTATTTTGTGTTGTTTCTTTTATTGCCTCTCTTTGTTTAATTTCTGTGTCATAGTTTGTTTACTTTTTGCGTGTGTATAATGGACTTCATGATTGTTTGTTTTTTATGTTGTCTGTTGATTGTTTTTCTTTCTTTATTTTCTGTGATAGCTTTTCTTTTATTGCTCATCTTTTCTATATTAGTGTGTGTGCACTGGATAAACAATATTTTGCCTTAATGCGATATGCACTGTTATGAACTTGATTAACACACNATGGTGTAGTTGAGCGGGATTATTTTATGAAGATTTATTTTCAACCCTGAGTATAGAACATAATTCCTGATGCATCATATTTTGCTTGATGTATGACTTGAAACACCGGGATGCTATATTTATTGAGATAGACTTGGCATAATTTATATATAATGAAGGAAAAATCTCAAACAATATTTTGCACATGCTTACACTCATAGTGTTCTTCATTACTGTTCATGGATTTTACAGAGGAGAAGTAAACTGCAGGACTACCGAGCCTTTTATATATAAAAATAAAATAATAATAATAATAATAATAATAATGGATCAGTCTCAGTGGTAAGGGCGAACTTGGGATTGTGTGGATTAGGCGCACGGTCCTCGGTTTGATTCCCCACTGTTCGAATCCACTTGAAAAAAAAAATAGTAATAAAAATAAATAAAGGATTAAGCGGTGTGCTTTCCTTATTAAAGGGCTAGAAACAGTTACCCAAACTCTGGGGGTTGAGTGATCAACCTTTAAACAGAGTTGGCGTGAAAACTACTAGACCCTTGGGCTTTGAGGTAGTTAGAATCATAAATGATTAATCTTAAGGTTGAAAAATCCTGAGATAAATCCCGAGTAGTAATGAAGAACACACAGTAGTGTAGCCACACACACATCTAAGTTTTGAGACATATTCCCAAATTCTTAATGAAAGATTGTTGAGATAGTCTTGGTGAATATAGCCCCTGGGAGTTGATAGTTACGTGTCGCTGTGTGAGAATTCATTATTATGTTTGATTGCTTTTTTTGGATTTCGAGCTTTATGCAATATTCATCTCAATTAATTTTCACTATTTTGCTCAGAGACTAGCAAAAAGTTAGTTGGGGGGTGTGATTGAGCTGCATTATTGCATATTTTACACATTTAAAACCAATATATTTTTAATTGTTTTATTATTTTATCATTGGTTTTAGATGGAAAAATTGATTAAGAGGAATAAATCCAAGTTGTGAATTAAATTGATTAAAAGCATAGTTTATGCTTGATTTTATAACTTGTGATTTATTTGGGCAATAAGTTCTTCACATGCACAACATACTTTTAATGTTTGATTTTTTTTTATCTCTTGTTTAATTTTATTTTAGTTTCTTTATCTTATTTTATTTTATTTTATTTGTCTAGTTTTATTTTTATTTTATGTGATCATTATTTAATTTTGCTTGTCTAATTTTTATTTTATTTTATTTCATTTTATTTTATTTTTATTTTTATTTATTTTTATTTTTATTTTTTGATTTTCTGCGCTGACATGTCGTTTGGTCAGCAGACCAAAACGACATGTCGTTTTGAACTATTTGGTTTCTGCCGTTTGAGCTAAACGACGTGCCGTTTTGTCTAAGGGTAAAACGACATGTCGTTTTGTCCGTTGGTCGTTTCTGCCGTCTGAGCTAAACGACGTGCCGTTTTGTCAATAGACGAAAACGACACGTCGTTTTTAGTCGTCTTCAACCTCACGACGTTGCCTCCTGTGCAGCACAGCGAACAGCGCAGCCGTGCATCTCCACGCCACCATGCACCTCCGTCAGCCACCAGCAACACCAGACGACGCCGGGGGTCATTTCCTCCACCCCATGCACGGCCAAGAACTGCCCGAGCCACGGCAGCACCTTCTGCAACTCCGCGGCTCTGCATCACGCACTACAGCGCTGCTCAACTGCTCCTCCGCCGTGCCCAGCCACTTCGACTTCGCCAGCACCACCTAAACCACCTCCACGAAGCCGCAGCCACCGCATGCACGTACAGAGCTCCCCAGCCACCTGCAGCCGCGTTCATGCATCCAGCCTCTCCGAACTGGAAGCGACGGGCTGGCCGAAATGGAAGAGAAGAAAGAAAAAGAAGATGCTGGACGACGCATGCGGAACGAAAGAAAGAAAAAGAAAGAAAAAAAAAAAGAGAGAAGTTGCTGAGACGGGGCAGACGGACAAACGTGCATGCGGAGAAAAGAAAAAAAGAAAAGAAAGAGGAAGAGGACCCAGCGAGCACGGAAGAAAAGGAAAGAAAAAAAGAAAGGAAAAGAAAGAAAAAAGGAAGAGAGAAGAAGAAGCTGCGACGCGGGAAGAAAGAAAGAAAAAAAGAAAGAAGAAGAAGAATAAGAAGAAGAAGAAACGAACTGAACGACGCTGGCAGACGAACGTGCATGCGGAAGACGCTGAAACGCTGGAAAGAAAAAGAAAGAAAAAAAAAAGAAAAGAAGAGAGAAGCGCACAAACGGAAGAAAGAACCGAAAAAGAAAGAGAAGAAAGAGACAGGCAAACAGTGGGAAACAGAAGCAGAATAAAGAAAGGAAAAGAAGAAAGAAAAGAAAAGAAAAGAATAGAGCAGATGGAGTGAGCATGTGGGAACAAGTTAGACGCAAGGGCAGCTAAACATGGGCGGCTGAAACCAAACTAATGAGCTAGCACATGGGACAGTGCGGACACAAGCATACAGTGCAAATTTGAAGCCTATATAAGGCTTGTAAATGAATGAGAAATGGAGGCAGATGTTAGAAGCCCAGAAGAATAGTTAGGAGTAGTCTGTAGATTTTTTGGGAGAAAGTGCAGATGAAGTGAGGGAGTTCGGTGATGCAGTTGAGAGCCTAATGGACCAACTGTGTTATCGAATTGTTCTCCTTTATCTGCAGTCTCCACTTTTATTTTTTTTATTTTATTTTATTTTAATATATGTCATTTATTTTTATGCACTTTAAATTAATGTCCTTTATATTTCAGTACTTTTAATTCCTGCACTTTTATTTTACTGTCATTTATTTTCTGCACTTTAATTTTCTGCATTTTAATTTCCTGCACTTTTATTTTCTTGTCATTTAATTTTCTGTCATTTATTTTTCTGCACTTTTATTTTCAGCAATTTATTTTTATGTCATTTAATTTTCTTGCTCTTTTAATTTTCAGTCATTTAATTTTCAGCAATTTAAATTCACTGTCTCGCACTTTAATTTCTTTAATTTTCACTGCATCTCAAACAATCAAATCAAACAAAATGAATCTGGTTCACGACCAGTAAATCTTCTTTTCACTGCACTCTTTCATCCATTGTACATATCATCACTTTTTATTTTTATTTTCTCATCATAAATATTCCCACCATTTTACACGAGTTTATTTTCAGCACTTTCCCTGTGGAGACGATCTAGGAATTTATTCCTAATTACTACGCGACACGCTCCTGCACTTGGGATAGCCTTTTGTGCTGCTCATTTCCGAAAGAGTCAGTCCACTGGATCTTTGGACCCATCATACATGTCTACCTAGGGTACTTTGAATTTTGGCAGGAGGGGCACGGCCATAATTTGCTCGCTATACGGCAGGTTCGTTTGGTTGAGCAAGCATTCCACCGAGGAAGACCCTCATATTTTCTTCGCCATTTCCTCATATTTCTCTGCCAACTCCTTTAACTCATCATGCATCCTCTCTTTCTCTGTTCATCCCAGGTTCGACTCCATATTGGAAGGTTCTTCTCCTTCCCCTTGTTCACTATGGGCAGGTATGGCAGTATTGCTAGATTCAACATTCCTCCGCCGTAGGTCGTCATTTTCCCTCTTCAGGACCTCCATTGCTTCCAACGTCTGCTTCAATTTTTCCTCGACTGCTACTAGTCGACCTTCGACAGATGGATCCATTGCTCGGCTTGTTACAAAACGGGTTACAGTTGGCATGTGAGTACCACGTAAAGAGAGAATTAGATCCCACAGACAGCGTCAATGTAAAGGACGTGTCTCACTTCCAATCTGCAACCATTAACCTGGGAAAACTCCGATACTTAAACCAGTAAGAGTTTTAAAATGATTTAGCAATCAAAGAAAACCAAGAAAAATCCTCCCATGTTATTGGGGGTTACCTAGTATATATAGGCTCTGATGTGATGCTCATCCGATGCAGAGTTTTTCAGTGCGTGATTCGAGCTTTTTGATTTTGATCATAACTGAGCTAATCATGTATCTGCATAAGATCCCCACTTTCCCGTAACAGGTGGTACGAGGATGTTTTGACTTTGCTGGGCTTTGGATACTCTGGTTTCTTTTATTTAACCAAGAGCCTTTTATGTTGGCCTTCCTTCATGCTTGGACTTTCTATTCGAAATGGGCCCTTTACCAATATAGGCCCTCCATATATAATTAACATGGCATAAAAAAAGCATTCATCCACGATAGTAGCTGAGAAGGGTTTCGACAATTGATAGGACATGTAGCCTTCACAAAAATGGCTTATTATCCAGAAGAGATTGTATAAGTAAAAGCTCTTTTTTTTTTTTTTTCTTTTTTTGAATTTCAAACTCTTGAGTAATGTTTTTATAAGGTTATGAATGATGTACGACAAGTAAACTCAAGTCGTGTTTAAATAAAATCAGATCATACTCCAATCCTAAAGTCTAACCACATATTCAATTTGTTTACAAACCCTTATAAATTCTAACAGTTTTCAAGGAATTTCTTAGATATTGATGGGTCATAGAAAACATGCTTCAGTATTATTGGTGCTTATTTTTCAAATCAATGGACATCTTCTTCACGTCCACTGCTGCTTAATTAATCAATGCACGACTTTTCAAATTTAATGACTTGACCATCAACGTACGTCATGACTTTTCTTTCATTTTGGATTAGATCGATAATCTCAATCCACATTACTAGCGGAGGTTCTCTCGATTGTGGAGCTTTTTTCTTCAATCATCTTACAAGCAAGTCTCACATTTATAAATTGAGCATGAATACTACAATATATATATATACACGAGATGGAAACAATATTATGAACTCTAAAAACATATAATTAATTTTCTATATTATTGAAAAATGGGTTCTCAATAAACGTCTTAGTTTTTAGAAAATATTTTTACTTTTTGTCAATGAAAAAAAATTATATTTTTCTTTTAAATAAAAATTAAAACAGTCTCAATCTTATTTTTCCACCCCAATATATACGTAATGTTGAAATTTGGCTGGTGTAAATATTGCAAGTGGTAGACCGCATAATCAATGTCCCATATAAGACGGGCTTGACGACTATATATGTAGAAGACAAACCCCTTGACATTGAAAGAGATAATAACAACTAATGGGTCTCCGTCTGATTACTTTTTATATTATATATAATTCTTATATTATTATTATATATTATATGATACATTTCTAATTAATATATTATATAACCTAGAATGGTTTTGACAATTGATAGACATGTAGCCTTCACAAAAATGGCTTATTATCCAGAAGAGATTGTATAAGTAAAAACTCTTTTTTTTTCTTTTTTCTTTTTTATTTCAAACTCTTGAGTAATGTTTTTATAAGGTTATGAATGATGTACGACAAGTAAACTCAAGTCGTGTTTAAATAAAATTAGATCATACTCCAATCCTAAAGTCTAACCACGTATTCAATTTGTTTACAAACCCTTATAAATCCCAACAGTTTCCAAGGAATTTCTTAGATATTGATGGTCATAGAAAACATGCTTCAGTATTACTGGTGCTTATTTTTCAAATCAATGGACATCTTCTTCACGTCCACTGCTGCTTAATTAATCAGTGCACGACTTTTCAAATTTAATGACTTGACCATCAACGTACGTCATGACTTTTCTTTCATTTTGGATTAGATCGATAATCTCAATCGACATTACTAGCGGAGGTCCTCTCGATTGTGGAGCTTTTTTCTTCAATCATCTTACAAGCAAGTCTCACATTTATAAATTGAGGATAAATACTACAATATATATATATATACACGAGATGGAAACAATATTATGAACTCTGAAAACATATAATTAATTTTCTATATTATTGAAAAATGGGTTCTTGATAAACGTCTTAGTTTTTAGAAAATATTTTTACTTTTTGTCAAAGAAAAAAAATTATATTTTTCTTTTAAATAAAAATTAAAACAGTCTCAATCTTATTTTTCCACCCCAATATATACGTAATGCTGAAATTTGGCTGGTGTAAATATTGCAAGTGGTAGACCGCATAATCAATGTCCCATATAAGACGAGCTTGACGACTATATATGTAGAAGACAAACCCCTTGACATTGAAAGAGATAATAACAACTAATGGGTCTCCGTCTGATCACTTTTTATATTATATATAATTCTTATATTATTATTATATATTATATGCTACATTTCTAATTAATATATTATATAACCTAGAAGGGTTTCGACAATTGATAGGACATGTAGCCTTCACAAAAATGGCTTATTATCTAGAAGAGATTGTATAAGTAAAAACTCTTTTTTTTTTCTTTTTTCTTTTTTTATTTCAAACTCTTGAGTAATGTTTTTATAAGGTTATGAATGATGTACGACAAGTAAACTCAAGTCGTGTTTAAATAAAATTAGATCATACTCCAATCCTAAAGTCTAACCACGTATTCAATTTGTTTACAAACCTTTATAAATCCCAACAGTTTTCAAGGAATTTCTTAAGTATTGATGGGTCATAGAAAATATACTTCAATACTACTGGTGCTTATTATTTTTCAAATCAATGGACATCTTCTTCACGTCCACTGCTGCTTAATTAATCAGTGCACGACTTTTCAAATTTAATGACTTGACCATCAACGTACGTCATGACTTTTCTTTCATTTTGGATTAGATCGATAATCTCAATCCACATTACTAGCGGAGGTTCTCTCGATTGTGGAGCTTTTTTCTTCAATCATCTTACAAGCAGGTCTCACATTTATAAATTGAGCATGAATACTACAATATATATATATATATACACGAGATGGAAACAATATTATGAACTCTGAAAACATATAATTAATTTTTTATATTATTGAAAAATGGGTTTTTGGTAAACGTCTTAGTTTTTAGAAAATTTTTTTACTTTTTGTCAATGAAAAAGAAAATTATATTTTTCTTTTAAATAAAAATTAAAGCAGTCTTAATCTTATTTTTTCACCCCAATATATATGTAACGCTGAAATTTGGTTGGTGTAAATATTGCAAGTGGTAGACTGCATAATCAATGTCTCATATAAGATGGGCTCGACGACTATATATGTAGAAGACAAGCCCCTTGACATTGAAAGAGATAATAACAACTAATGGGTCTCCGTTTGATCACTTTTTTTTCTTTACTAATGAAGTTATTTAATACAAATTCTAAGAAAGACACTGAAAAAATAACTTAGAATTGTAAATAAATATATATTGTCAGTTGAAAGTTTGAATGTACAATAAAATTAAAAAAAAAAAAAAATATTAACTGTGCAAATTGAACTGGATGCCGTTTAAATGAAATAACTATATATATTACTAATTAACAGCAAACAAGAGCTTACAAAAAAATAATAATAATAACAGCAAACAAGACGCTGGTTTTTCTTTTATTTATATTTTTTAAATTGCATTAATTATAAGGAAATTAAGCGTTCACAAGCATGCAGTCGCCATCAAACTTTAGAGTTACAGTACTGGCACTTATAATCCAAATAAAAGGTGAAAAAAATAATAATATAAAAGAAAATCGAACACATACAGTACTAAGCAGATCCGATCCCAAAACTTACTATGGGCATTTGCGTTTGAAGGAATTTCCGTCGCACTTCTCTCGTCCGGGAACGTCATATTTCTTACCAAGGCAGGAATTTGTACAATCGGCATATACCTGTTTGTTGGGGTTTTTTGTGCCTTCAACCTTTTTTTTTTTTTTGAAGAGTCGGTGGCCACATGTTCAATAGTGACCCCGTCTCAATTTATTAATAGCCCTCACTTATGGCAGAGGAAAACCGTAGTAACAAAAAGGACACTAGGGATTTACAGATAAGATATTAACACCATCCCTGGTAACCAAATAAAGAAAAAAAAAAAAAAAACCCAAACCAAACCAAACCAAACCCAAAATTACAACTGAACCTAAGGAAGACCGACCTTATCACAAATAAGCATACCTTTCAAATTATAAGGCAAAGAAACTGTAAGAAAGGGGCACCCATAGTGGGCACCCCTTCACCTTCTCATGAAGGTTATAAAGTGGTTTAAGAACCACTTCATGAGGCTTGATGGCTGGCCATTAAGGGCCAGCCGGGGGTTATGCTTGGAAGGACTATTTACATAGCTCTTCCCCCCTTTGTATTAGAGACTTGCATCAAGAATGATATCTCTCTTAAAATGGTTCTCTCTAGTCATGGCATCTAGGCTGTGGAACGTGTGAGTGTTGCTCTGGTATTACCACGTAACACACTCCACCATTGATGTGAAGATCGTGGACTAACGACCCTGGAGAATCCGTGGAACAACTGCACTAGATCTGAGATATTTCCAACAAGGTGATATCACTTCCGTTGTGTACTTTGATCTAGTATTTCTAACATTGGTATCAGAGCCCACTCGGTTGTTCCCGATTTGTGTTTTTATTAACATGCATGTTGTAGAATTTTTTTTTTCCATGCACGATGTTATGTAATTAACATGGCTGCGAGGTTGGCCGTTACGGTGGTAGCGTTGCTGTTAAATGGCTGCAACCACCCACTCGAATCAACAAGGATTCGTGCACGTGGAGTTCAGATGATCTAGATGTTGCGTTGTGTGATCCAGGTGCTGCTAGCATCACCCGAGGTAGCGGCGTGCATCGAATGGGTGCTGCGTTGTGTTCACTGCTTCGGTGGTGCAACCACCACAAGTGATTTGTGCAAGTGGGCAGTTAGATCTGCTTAACCTGGAGGTGCGATGAGCACCTAGCTGTGGCTAGATCTGCTGTCCAGGGTGGGGCTCATGGTGCGATTTGCACCCATGCCCCGCTGACCAACGAGCACCAGTCCAACACAGTGCTGCACGGTTGTTGGCCGATGAGAAGCGCCACTCATGACGCTGCGCTGACGGATATGTTGCGCACCATTTGTGGTGCTGTGCAAACCGCAGTGCTGCCGACAAGTAGCGCTGCAACACCACAGTGCAGCGCGCATCGTCGGTACAACCACTTGCACTGGGGTGCAGCACTCACTGTTTAGCCCAGTACTGCACGCACCAGGTGCTGCGCGTACCAGGAGCAGCGCGCACCAGGTGCGCAGGGCACCAGTGAGCGGTAGAGGAAGGCACCCACCAGGTCGCGTAGCACGCACCAGGTGCGCCGGGCACCAGTGAGCGGCGGAGGAAGGTACGAGCTCTCCGGTGCCTTGAAGGGTCGCGGCGGTTACACAGAATTTTTTTTTTTCTTCCGTTACATGCACTGTAGGCTGTAACCATTGAGGAAGATGATGAATAGTAACCGTAGGTTACATATGAGAAGAAAATGAATAGTACCTATGTTTTTTAAGTATGAAGAGGCACTGTGGGTTATTTGTGTTTAAAAGCTACGGGGGCCAGGCTTTTGTTTTAAAATCATTTGTGAGCTTCAGAAAACTCAAATAAAGTTTTGAGATATGGGCTTAAAACTAGAGTTTTTTTTTAAGGGCTATGAACAATTAAAAGAGCTAGAACAGTGCAATTTTTTTTGGTTGATATATACATGTGGGCTGCAAAACAAAATGGGCTTGTTTTAAACTCGGCCCAAATTTTTTTTAAAAACCCATTTTTTTTTTCTAAAAAAAAAAAAAAAAAAAGGTCACTGGGCGATTTGGGCTGTGAGCTCAACAAGCTCAGGCTTATAGAGCAACTCGGCCCATTGGCTGTCCAAAGTTCAGTGGCAAAAAGTTTTTGACAAAATACTTGGGTGGTGTTTTGAACCCTAGACCTCACACACAAGGGCTATAAGCTCAACCATTGGGCTAGAACTTATTGTTGGTGTGTTAGCTAATTTTATTTAAATTAGAATATTGTTATGGCACATGAATATTGTTTTTTTTTTAAATATTGTTGCATGATTATTATTATAAATACATGCATGCCATGATATTATGATGTCATCTTTTATCACATTTGTTAGGCATTTTATTTTATGTTTTAAAATTGCCTATATTATTATTTTTTAGTGAATAATAATTATTTGGATGAAATGTGATGTGATTATTTTTTGTACATGTATTGTGATTGCATGTAATTGCGAGCTTATTTTATCACTTGCATTGTTAGGCTATTTTTTTTAAGAATTAGTCTTCAATTTTTTAGAATGTGATAAACTAGAGGATTAAGTAGTCCGAGTTTGATTAGTGCATGCTTTTGATTGGCTCAAATAGATTTCTTTGATTAAGGAAGAAATTATTTTTCATGTGATTGACTCGGTAGATTACCTATCCTAGTGGGAGTATGGTTGAGATTAATTTAGAATTAATCTCCTATACGATATAAATTTGCGCGAAAATTAAGTTAGAAATTAATAATTACGCATTGAGGCACAAGAAATGATTAGGAAGCTTAGCGAATTTTCAATCTTGCGACATGTATTAATTATTTTTGTTTTGACTTAGATTAACGCGGTAAATTTCTTACATGTGTGTGCAATTATATGCGCATAGTTTAGTAACTTTGAGATAACTAAGAAGAAAGTCTAGAGATTATTTATGCGATTTAATCGTCGCATTAATCTCCTCCATGAGCAATAGTTGGAAACAAATAAAGATTATTATCAGTATTAGATAGTTTTGGACCATCATTATTGTGAAACCTCTGAAAGGTCTAGAATAAAATTGGAAGTGTGCGCAGGACGCATACACTACAATTTTTATAGAAGTTGATGGGATCAATTGTCAAATAAGAGCTAAACCACTATTTTGCCTTTGAGAATCTTGTGAGTAATAACAAAAGTTGCGCGTTATTTTTTGTGATGCAAAGATTAAATTGCTCCTATATTTGAGGTTGAGCATTATAATCTTGAAGCAACTTAGATTAACTCACAGATAAAACATATATCCTCTCTACTTGCTAGTATGTCTGACAAGTAAGGATATTAAAATTTGAGTGTGCAAGATTGTTGAGGACATTCTTGATTGGCACATTCATTTTTTAAAGGTTTTATCAGTGCACCTTTATGTGGTATTAGCATTGGTAATCTTGCTCAAGTTTTAATTCTCTCTAGAGAGAACAAATAGGTTCTTGAAGATATATAAACTTTGGAGCACCCCCTGAGAGTAATGTAATACCAAGCACCTTGGAGCTTTGCATGGTAACTGTGACAAAAAAGTCTAAATAATTAGGTACGACTTATCTAAGCCTCACCTAAAAAAATTTTGCTCGTGGTTGCACTGATGCAAGATAGGTTTTAGGCTAAGATAATTTCTCGTAAAGTTTTTGCTTTTCTCTCCTATAGTGGATTGGAGAATATGAAAAATATTGAGTATGCGAGAAATAAGGATATATCACTAGTTAGCAGCTAAAACGTCACATACTGCATTTGTTGCACAAAACGATATTTTTTATTAGCACTTTTAATGCGATATTAGTGAAATCTATACTTAATTTGATTTAAGACTCATTGAAAACAGTGGTGTTAGTGAGAATTTCAAGAGGTTTTAAGTGTTTGATGGTCACTCATTGACTCAGTGATATTATTTCTCAAGTGGAGAGATGATATACTACAATATGCCGTTGAGGCATCGGATGATGGGTGTGAAGCTTGAGAAATTGAAAATTTTCTCGCTAATGAGATCCCTCTCCTTTATTTAGAAGAGTCAAAGAGAAAAGGCAATATGAGTATTTTCTATGTGAAAGTTCCTATACAGGCACTCTAAGGACTTGGATAATAAAAAAAATTATTTTATCATATAAATACGATTCCAAATGTTTTTAAGGAAAATATTTTTTTTCATTTAAAATATTTTTTTAAAAAATTGAAATCGTATGAGTTATATGATGAGAATAATTATCTCGCAGTTTAAATGACTTGCTGAGAATGGAGTCATAAATAAATTATGGCGCAAAACAGTTTTTTATATCACACTTGGGTTGATGTAATATGGTGTTGCGGCCTTAATTCTGATTTTCCGTCCTTAGATTGAGTTCATTCGCCTTTGAGAAAGGTTGAGTGACTATTTTGTGTAAACGTGAATTCTAGAGGATTTAAGTTTGATCATTTTTTGGTTGAATCAAGAAAATTACTCGTATTTTCGGCGAGGGTGGGGAATTGTGGATTTTTGTAACACTTATTTTTTAGAAAGAACGTTTTTTCATCACGTTTCATTCCACATTACCTTAACTTTAATATTTTCAAAATTTCCTTTTTTAAATATCGCCGAAAATAGTGGGAGTAATTTAACAACTAGTGTGAGTATACATGTGAGTGATGGTGTACTACTAGTGATAGTGACTCCCAAAAGTTATAGAATATAAGGATGCTCATAAAAAGCGTGGTAGCTTTATATCAATATTCTCTCGTCGTTTAGAGACTAGAAGAGAATATTTGTAATATAGTTCCACTAAAGGTATTGAATTCACATAGTAGGAATCCCAACATAGAATCTTAGATTCGCTTCACTTATATGATCCAACCTGGGGTTGTTGATTTAATTGATAAAGGAAAAGTGGAGTTGATAGAGGTATAGATCCATCTCTTGGCACTAATTGAGTTGCATTTAGATAGCTGTTGATCGCATATTTATTGAAACTTTTCTTGAAGGTGTTAAATAGCTGATTCTCATAGGAGAATTAGATGGTTAGCTTTTGTGATGTTTAGGCATGAAGTACTTTGAGCGCATGATTATTGCTAGTACTATTTTGGTACATAAAGCGAATGAATGCTGCTGGTGCTGTTTAGATGTGGCCTAAACGAACCATCTATTCAAAGATACCCAATGTATCTAGTCGTTTTTTATTAAACGACCTATTGAATAAAATGGGGTTCTTTGAACATTGTTGACAATCTTAGAAAAGTGTCATCCTGAGAGATATTGTGAACTGGTTGTCTTAGATAATTAATTGTCGCCTAATAAGAGGTTTTCCATACTACGAGGTGATGGATATGGATTTGTGAAAAGTAGGTCAGGCTTCATGTCTTGTGAGACTGTTTATAAGAAAAACAGTTTCTACGAGCTCTTGCTCAAAATCCATAGACAGTTAATGAGATGGAAAATACTAAAGAATCTAGTTTTGTCTATACTATTTGGTGTTTCCATTATGGTTTGCTCATGGGAGTTAGAGGTTAAGATTTTGTTAGAGGGTAAATATGACTTACTTGATTAAGTGAGTTTGTGATGCGATTGTCGTTAAAAGTAATGACTAGACTATTATAATTGTTTTTAGGACAAATGCCCTAATCGCTTTACCCTTAATGAAAAATAAATTATGGTTATCTCACATACTTTTGTTGAGTACAAGAGATTTATATGAAACCTGAAGTCGCAAATTAAGTTTGTTGAATGACATTTTTGGTCACATTGTAGATTCTTAAAAATTCACAGTTGGACTTGCTGACTAGAATCTAAGGTTTATATTATGAATTTGACCTAAATGAGATTCGCGATGAGTCGTCGCTGACTTCATGGTTGTGCAAAAGAATTTTATATGTAAAAGCAGAGTCTCTTGGCAGGAGCATGTTTTTGAAAAGTTACTACACATTAGAATGCGCATAGGGAGAAATGGTCATTAAACATCACTTGAGAGTTGTGGTTTAATAATTGACCATGTGATTTCTCTCAATCTCATGGTATTGCTCGTCGTGCACATGATACTGATATGTTCTATGATCATGTGGCATGATTAGAAGCATTTTTTGGTAAGCACACACATTCACCATAAATTTAGTAATTATGGTGAAAAAGGTATATCGACAGGTTTAGATCGGCTCATTCACACGAGCGATCGCCTTTGGCGCTATAAATGGGCAGCGAGCAAAGATGAGACAATGTGTCACTCGGTACTTGTCCAATGAGGGATTGTAAGACACAAAAGATATGTTGCCTTAGTGGGAGCTAAGATGAGGTCCATCATATTTGAAAGGATTGTGCATGGTTACCCACAGTCCATGTAGCCTGTAGTTTAGCCAGATGCGAGATTAGCACATCGATAATGGTGTGTACTCATTGCCGGCAAGTTATGTTGCTTCTTGGAAGTTGTAATATAGCTGTGAGTACATCATATTTTATGGAGATTGAGCATTGCTCTGAGTCATTCTGATTCGAGAGGGATTAGGGATGCTTAGTCTGATGTGACCAAATGAGTCGGGGCATAACAAGATATTTTTAAGGATGTTGCTATGCTGGTCTTCTCTAAGAGAGATTTGGTATAGTGCTCCCATTTTTCTTTTACAGCTGTGCTCGATGGTCGCACGGCCTATTTGCCAGTATGAACAAGATTGAGAACATATTGAGAGATGCAGACCTGGGGTCTTGCCCACTATGTGTGAGTGGGAGATGTAAGAAAGGGGCATCCATAGTGGGCACCCCTTCACCTTCTCTTGAAGGTTATGAAGTGGTTTAAGAACCACTTCATGAGGCTTGATGGCTGGCCATTAAGGGCCAGCCGGGGGGTATGCTTAGAGGGGCTATTTACATAGCTCCTCCCCCATTTGTATTTGAGATTTGCATCAAGAATGATCTCTCTCTTAAAATGGTTCTCTCTAGTCACGGCATCTAGGCTGTGGAACGTGTGAGTGTTGCTCTGGTATTACCACGTAGCACACTCCACCATCGATGTGAAGATCGTGGACTAACGATCCTGGAGAATCCGTGGAACAACTGCATTAGATCCGAGATATTTCCAACAAGGTGATATCACTTCCACTGCGTACTTTCATCTAGTATTTTTAACATAAACAAAATCAACAAACGTAATATTCTGGCCTTCCTCTCCCCTACGAGTGAGAAAATTCGTCACCTTATTCCATTCCCAAAATTGATGTTGAAAATTGGAATACACATCCCTCAGAGAGTCCAAGAGCTCCTCCCAAAAATCCCATAAATACTAAGCCGTGCACTTGCGAGAAAGTAGCCAAGAAACCACCAAACTAGAATCACTCTCAATAACAATATGATTGAAACCCAACTCTTTACACAAGGAAATTCCATGAATTAATGCCCTCAATGCAGCCTCATTATTCGTACCCTGCCCAAAAAAAGAGGAGAAAAGCCTTTTAAAATTACCATGATGGTCTCGAATGATGCCACCTCCACCACACCTTCCCGGATTGCCACGACAACTTCCATCTACATTAAATTTTACCCAACCGATATCCGGTTTATTCCAATAAACCAGTCTTGGTCTAGGCCTAACACAGTCAACACAAGGAATTTGAAGTGCCCGAAGAATGCTCTCATCTCTATACGAAAGGGGCCAATGTTTCACCATGAGAGAAGAAATCTTCCTAATCCAAATTTTTATTGCCATCCAAACCTCCAAGGCTAATTCATGTTTATTTTCCATCCGTGCCTTACATCTACGCATCCAAAGACGCCAAGTGATGATAGACGGAATAATACCAAGCAAAATTCCTCTAGGACTGGAATTTTTGGCTAAACTGAACCATTGTAACACTGTCGCCCACCAAGATATCCCATTCGCATAATTCATCCCCTGATCCGTAGCAGCCATCTTCCAAACTTCAGCCGCTATACTACCTGCACGTAAAACATGGTTTAAATCCTCAGAATGTCCTTGAATGCAACAATCACATCTAGAAACCAAAGGAATTCCTAGAGCTTGAACCCGAGAGTCTAAAGATAGCGCCCCTTAAAGCGAGCCTTCC
The DNA here is from genome assembly GCA_003123785.1 of Pterocarya stenoptera. Classification (NCBI taxonomy): domain Eukaryota; kingdom Viridiplantae; phylum Streptophyta; class Magnoliopsida; order Fagales; family Juglandaceae; genus Pterocarya; species Pterocarya stenoptera. The sequence continues at coordinate 217,892 of QEOT01006447.1, read as the reverse complement.
ACATACAGACGAAAATTTTCTTTGGAAGGAGATGGTGCCATATCCAGTCCATGCCAATCTGCTCAGTGCCTTTCTTACGAGTGACTTCCCACGCCGAAGCCGATGAAAACATACAAGAACTTGCTGGTTTCCATATGGTAATATCTGTGCCACTTTTTCCAGCCACAATTCCGTGCATCACTTCTTCTGTTTTATCCCTGCCGATAAGTTCAACAAGGAAATCCTCATTCCAAGCTCCATCGACCTAGGCATCCTTTACTTTTAATTCAGTATACACAACGTCCTGACTTGCAGCTAGCGGACCACTACCCAACCAGCGATCAAACCAGAACGACGAGTTGCCTTCCCTCACTCTCACAGTGATATTATCAGCTACGTCAGGAATAACCTTCATAATAGCCTTCCAGAAACGAGAAGCTGTCCGCCTGTCTCAGCCATTAAAATGTGACCATGTTTTAAATATTTTGCTCGGAAGAATTGGTGATTGAGCTGCATTATTGCATATTTTACACATTTAAAACCAATAATTTTTAATTGTTTTATTATTTTATCATTGGTTTTAGATGGAAAAATTGATTAAGAGGCATAAATCCAAGTTGTGAATTAAATTGATTAAAAGCATAGTTTATGCTTGATTTTATAACTTGTGATTTATTTGGGCAATAAATTCTTCACATGCACAACACACTCTTAAATTTTATTTTTCATCTCTTGTTTAATTTTATTTATTTTAGTTTCTTTATTTTATTTTATTTTATTTTATTTGTCTAAGTTTTATTTTTATTTTTATTTAATTTTGCTTGTCTAATTTTTATTTTATTTTATTTTATTTTATTTTTATTTTTATTTTTTGATTTTCTGCGCAGACCAAAACGACATGTCGTTTGGTCAGCAGACCAAAACGACATGTCGTTTTGAACTATTTGGTTTCTGCCGTTTGAGTTAAACGACGTGCCGTTTTGTCTAAGGGTAAAACGACATGTCGTTTTGAACGTTGGTCGTTTCTGTCGTCTGAGCTAAACGACGTGCCGTTTTGTCAATCGACGAAAACGACACGTCGTCGGCTTCATCTTCAACCTCCCGATTGCACTGTGCTTCATGAACAGTGCAACTCACTCCAACCGTGTGCAGCTGCCGTTCTCCGCCCACCTGCAGCCACCAGCAACCCCAGACGACGCCGGCGATCACTCCTCCACCCCATGCACGGCCAGTCCGACGCCACCCACCGCCCAGTACATCCTCACCCACAGCACTGCCCAGCCTCCGTGCGTCACAGCCCAGCTTCCACTGCACCCTCTGCTCAGTCCACCTTCGGCAACTCAGCCTTCAGCCTCCTTCAGCGCAGCCACAGTACCTCAGCTCCCAGCAACCTCCTCCATGCACGCTGCATGCTGTCGACGCTAGAGGAAGAAGAAACCAGAAGAAAAAAAAAAAAGAAAGAAAAGGAAGAGGCTGGATGCGAGAAAGAAGAAACGGGGCTGGGCACGAGCTGGAAGCGAATGGAGAAAAAGAAAAAAAAAATAGAGAAGACACTGGGCTGACTCACGCATGCAGACGGAACCTAAGAAGAAGAAAGAGAAGGAAGAAGAAGAAGAAGGAAAGCACTGCACAGCAACAGAAGCCAAGACCGTGACAGTGAAGACAACGTGCATGCAAAGAAAAAAGAAAGAAAAAAGAAAGAAAGAAAAAGAAAGAAAAAGAAGAGAAGAGAGAGCTGGGCGAGGACGAGGGCCGACGCGGGAAAAAGAAAGAAAAAAAAAAGAAAGAGAAAGAGAAGAGAAAAGTAAGGGCAGACAGCGACGATGCATGCAGAGAGAGAAAAAGAAAAGAAAAGAAAAGAAAAAGGAAGGAGAAGGCAGTGGGAGACATGGGCAGAAAAAGAAAAAAAAAGAATAGAAATGCATGCAGCTGAATATGGGCGACTGAAGACATGCACATGGAACAGCAAAGCAGTGCAATACAGTGTTTCATTTTGAAGCCTATAAAAGGCTTGGAGGTAGACGAAGAATAGGAGGTGGATGTTAGAAGCCCAGTAGCTGTTAGATAGGAGTAGTCTGTAAAATTTTAGGAGAAAATGCAGATGAAGTGAGGGAGTTTGGTGATGCAGTTGATAGCCTAATGGACCAACTGTGTTATCAAACTGTTCTCCTTTATCTGCAGTCTCCACTTTTATTTTATTTATTTTTATTTTAATTTATGTCATTTATTTTTATGCACTTTAAATTAATGTCATTTATTTTTCAGTACTTTTAATTCCTGCACTTTTATTTTACTGTCCTTTATTTTCTGCACTTTAATTTTCTGCACTGTAATTTCCTGCACTTTTATTTTATTGTCATGTAATTTTCTGTTATTTATTTTCTGCAATTTATTTTGATGCCATTTAATTTTCCAGCTCATTTAAATTTCAGTCTTTTAATTTTCAGCAATTTAAATTCACTGTCTTGCATTTTAATTTCTTTAATTTTCACTGCAATCTCAAACAATCAAATCAATCAAAATGAATCTGGTTTA
>QEOT01006447.1:37900-196935 GCA_003123785.1 Pterocarya stenoptera | reverse complement strand
CACTTTTATTTTACTGTCTTTTATTTTACTGTCTTTTATTTTCTGCAATTTAATTTTCTGCACTTTAATTTCCAGCACTTTTATTTTATCGTCATGCAATTTTCTGTTATTTATTTTCTGCAATTTATTTTGATGCAATTTAATTTTCCAGTCATTTAAATTTCAGTCTTTTAATTTCCAGCAATTTAAATTCACTGTCTCGCATTTTAAATTTCTTTAATTTTCACAGCATCTCAAAACGCTCAAATCAACCTCTTTTCACTGCACTCTTTCTTCCATTGTACATATCAGTACTTTTTCTTTTTATTTTCTCACCGTAAATATTTCCACCATTTTACACGAGTTTATTTTTAGCACTTTCCCTGTGGAGACGATCTAGGAATTTATTCCTAATTACTACGCGATACGATCCTGCACTTGGGATAGCATTTTGTGCTGCTCATTTTCGAACGAGTCAAGTTCTTGGCACCAGTTGCTACGAACGAGACAAGTTTTTGGATGTGTCACTAGCCATATTAAATAAATGAATTAAGTGACAAAAGGCAGGATTGAGACAAAGACAAAATATATAATTCTCATTTCATCTCATCTTATTGTCTCTTTTTATTATTATAATTTTTTTAAATTTCATATAAAATAAACAATTCAACTTTTTCAAATCCCAAAACAATAAAAATATTAAAAATAATATTTTAAATTTTTATCTAAAACTAAAAGTTCTCATTTCACTCTCCAAACCTAACCTAAGACTATTAATTTGTTGTCGGCAAGCAGAATATATATCTCTTTAGAGCATCGTCGTTGGCTTGGCCAAATGTGAAGGTCGGCTAAAATTTGCATAATTGATATAAAAAGTATCTCACATTGAATTAGGCAAATCTAAAATAATTTAGACTTTTGCTACAGTAGTTGGTCAAAGATGGAGAACCACAATTGATTCACCAAACATTAAAATACTAATTTTTCACTCCAAACAAATATTAAAATATTAGTTTCTCACTCCAAGCAAAAATACTATTTGGTTTGTAATTAAGAAATTTAGATAGAATTTTAAATGAGTTAATTAAATATTTTTTGTTTTTAACATTAAATGACTTTTGAAAATATGATTTTTTTTAATATTAATTTAAATATAATATAATTATTTTTAACATTTTATTGGTATAAATATAAAATGTGATAAAAATAAATTAAATAAAAAAATTATTAAATTAATAATATTTTATTATTATATAAAGAGTGAATGGATAATTCAATATGGAGATTGAAGTTAAATAGAATAAATAAATATAAAAAAGTGTGATATTAACTAAATTTTAAAGATGGATTTGGCCAATGAGGATGCTCTTTATAGAGCGGAACAAGAATAAACAGTAGTTTTGTTTGACTCTTTTTCTTTCATTATGCCCCCTGAATGATGTGTAACTACAAGTTTGCCCCTTAGTACTCCTGTTATTTCTTTCTCTTATACTTCTCTCTCTCTCTCTCGCCGAAAAGGAAAAATCCACAAGCCCTCCTTGCAACCCAGCCATGCCGCCATGTACAGCACCACCTCCTTCGTCGAGCCTCGCCGGCGACAACCCCGCCTCCCTTTTGGCCTCTCTCTCTCTCTCTCTCAGCATCTCCCTCCCGATTTCTTGTTATTTCTCTCCCTGGGTTTCTTTCACCGCCCATTGCCGCCGCAGTCCACCAACCACCTTCGCCACCACACCTCGCCGATTGACTACCTCCGCTAGCCACCTTCGTTTCAAGGTCCTCTCTCTTTCTCTCAACTCTGCCTCTCGACTCTCTCTGCTGCGATTTTTCTAAGGCTCTAACTTGCCTCTCTTATTTTCTTTATTATCCTTTTTTTTTTCAGTCACTCAAGGACACAAAAATTGTGCATTTTCTTCCTGCAGGAAAATGGACATAGTAAAAGAATGGCCCCATTTCAAACTCGTCCAATGGGTCGGCCTGGGTTGCAAGGAGTTTCAGCCACTCCATCGTGAAGAGAGTTGTTAGGCTGGATTGGATCTTCCAGGTCTTGTTTTCCTCATCTAATCACAGAAGCTTGTGAACATGCCTTTAAATTTAAGTGTGTGACTTTTGTAGCAAATATAAAGGGCATTATGACTTTAGTAGCCACTCCATCAGTATGTTTTCAAAGCTCGAAAATAGACTAGAAAATGAAGAAAATGTTATCCAATTCATCTTTCATGGCTGTGAATGGTATTTCGGAAGTGTAGCTGATCTGGCTTGGTGGGTTTGCACAGATGGGTTGTGCTAGGGTTTCTATCCTACAAAGATTGGAATTCTAATACATGGGCTATGCCTATTGCTATCGATAAAAGTTTTGCTTGCCTAAAAAAAAAAAAAAAAACAGAGTTCTTAAGTGTGTGAAATGAAGGTCTAAGGTTGAGTGCTTTTTTAATGAAAACGTTAAAGTGACATGTGTAGTTGCCACGAAACCGATGCCTACGTGGAAAATAAAACGCGTCATTTTGTATCTCCCTCCTTTCGAAGACCCAGTTCCAAACTCTCCCCCTCTCTGAATCCCTTCAATCTCAGGCCACTCTTCCCCTCCAACTCTCCCTCTCCCTTCCTTCGAACCCCCCTCCCTTCAAACTCTCCCACCCTTCCAAGGCCTAGTCCCAACTCTCCTCTCCTTGAATCCCTTCAAACCCCAGACCGAACTCTCCCCCTCCCTAAATCTCTTCATACTCTCTCTCCCTTCATAAATATTTTTTTTTATATATTTTAGACGCTATGTATGTATTCGAACTCAATAATAAAGATACTCCGGTCTCTGCAAACTGTGCGTATATATTTATTTTCCAAGTAAACAAACACGTTTTGCCATTCAAACGGTCTTCTTTCTCAAACAAGAAGTGGGAGGCGCCACTGGCTATTTAGTCCGTCTTGCGCATTCCTCTCGCATTTTGTCACTGTCAATTTTACTCTCCTCCTTCCTTTCATTCTTCTTTCCTCCACAAGCTCTGCCTTTTGGAACCGCTTTGCAACTTGTTCTCAAGGTTCTTTCTGATCTCTTTGCTTGATTTATCCTCTCAAGTTTTTGGTTGCATTTCTATGATTTGTTGGTTCATTTTTGAACGGCTTGGAGTGCTCTTGGTTAATTATCACGTTGCACTATTTTTTCACCCTCTGCATTTCTTGGAGTGGATTTAATTACGAGCTAGTTAGGAATTAAATTCAAATGAACTGCATGTCTAGGTTATTCAAGAGCACCATGAAAATTCTTTATTGAAATCGAAAATGGATAAAGTTCAAGATGAGAACAAAGCCATAAGGGAGCAAATAAACAAAGTTAGTTGCCCCAACTGCGACACGGCCACCACAAGCTGAGATGCATCAATGACCTAGTTCCACACGAAGAAGAAGACCACTTGAAGATCCAGTTCAGTGGTTGCTTACGAACTCATCCACTTGAAAAGAGCACAGATCCACTTGGAGACCACAAAGTCGAAGACGAGCTCGAGAAGAAGACCACTAAAGAGAGAGCAGCAACGCCAGACCCAGTTCCACACGAAGAGAAAAGCGTGGCTCTCGTCTTTCTATTTTCGACGGTTTTTTTTCTTTATATAGCGGCTGACGTGGCACAGCCGACTCCTTCGCGGTTACATTTGACGACTGTACCTTGAAGAACTGTTTTTTAATACTAGATGAACTGTTGGAAGTTAGACAATGAAAAAAAGACCTACCCATTGCACATACTTTTCCTAAATATCACATCTAGGGTTCCTTTAGCATCACTCCTCAGATTAACACAAATGTCGAGTGCATGTTGAAAAAATATTCCTAACTCCAATAATGAAATAAAACTAAATTAAAACAAAGTCAAACTCTTGCTGTCTAGATCAACTTTTTTCTTTGATTGTTTCAATTGGATGTTTACTTTTGAATAGTTCAATTGTTTTTTTTTTTTTTTTGAAGTAAGCCTGTAAAACTATTTCTCATTCACTTGTCTTTACTCTACGACAGAGGTAGGCAACTAATGGTGGGTTTCAAGGTCGATCCGACAAAGATAGTGATACTTGTTATGCATTTTGGTGAGTCTAATGAAATCACTCTAAAGATCCACAGGATAGTATGGAGTTTTCTTGCCATGACAAAGCAATGTGCTTGTATAGGATCGGAGCAGTTTTACGAATCTTAAGGGCCCACGAATTTATTGATGAAAAAGCTTTACGTGGATTTTTGCTGACTTGTCAGTCTGAGGTAATGATGCATTGTTATGAGACCTGCTGCAATGATTGGTACTGAGGATAGGATTTGGAATCAATGGGCACACTTTGTAGAACAACATGGCTTTCTTCCGCACATTGGGGATGGATATACCAAGTATCTCTTGAATCTATCATTTGCAACCTGGTGATAAATTATTTTAATTGAAATTTAAAACTTATCATTATTACTCATAGTGGCTGTATATTATTTATAAAATAGTTACTGACAACTTTGACTTTCAATGATCTTCGGATTGCACCTCATAAGCTGAAAGGGTACCCCGTCAAGTACCTTATCCAGTATGGTAAGAGCGGCCCCAAATTTGGCTCTACGGCTGGTGAAAAATTCTCTCCTGATGCATGGCCATGAGGTTCTATGGGTTTCTATCCTATATGTTTTTAGTTCATCTGGTTGAAGACTTTGAGAAGGCTTGTAATACCTTCGATATTTCTATTAGCAAATTAAAATAGATTTTTGAGTGCATGAAGGTTGTATCTTCCATTCATGATGTAGAATTCACATGTGATAAAAATTATGATTAATAAAAGTCAAGATACTTCGTCTCAACATATGGCTTGTTTACAAAAGTTTTCATATAATTAAGTTCTAGATCTCCTTCATAAAGAGAAGGTATGATAGACTTTGACAGTCATTTTTTTTTTTTACTCTTTTACTCAAAATAAGAAAATGAAAAATTTATGTGAAGAGTGCTTCCTTTCCTTATAATAAAATGATCTTTAGTGCTAGATAATTTCTTTCATATCTACCCTTAGTTGCCATCACCGATCTAACTTTTTTGCTTGTGAATGGTTCAGGCAGTACTTGATTTTGTTCTTTTCTCTTTTAAAGACTTGCTTGACTATAATTGATTTAAGGTTTGAAGTAATGATAGTACACCAACACTCCCAAATACTTGGTATTGCTGCATCCATTAGCAATCATTTCTAGATGCTGTATAGCTATAATTCATTAAGAAATCAAGGGAAAACGGTTGCAAACTTGAAGAACCCAAAAGAGAAAAGAACTAGCTGCTGCCTGTTATAGTTGAAGATGACTGATAATTGCTGCATAATATGCATGGAAATCTACCTGCACGGAATACTGAAATGAAATAATTTGCTATGTTCTAAACTATTACAACTTTAATACCAATACATTTATGTTGTATGTAATGAATACATTTTTTAATCAATTTTGTGATATTATCTGCTTCTACAACAGAGGACTTTTATGTCCTGATTTTTTTTTTCTTCCAAATGGGCAAACGTGCCTTGCACGTTGAGCCACTACTAGTTATAATAATATGAGTGTACATACATAGGAAAATACTTTAGCTATAAAGAATTACACAAAGAGAAATATTAGTATGCCGCCTGAATTTGTCTGCTCATTTTGATAGCTCATATATATATTTTTTTCAAGTAATGATTAAGAAAGTGACTTTTAAGCCACGTTTGGTTGTTAAACTCATATGAGTTCAACTCAGTTCAGTCTAATTTTAAACTAAGTCTAACATCCAAACATCTAACTCTCAAATTACTAAATTCATTTTAACTCAAAACCTCTTTACACGTTGGATCTACAACCTTTTTCAATTCAACACTTCTTTATATGTGAGATCCATAACCTTTTTTTAATTTTTCATAAATACATCTAAACTCATCTTAACATCCAAATACATTTAAACTCATCTTAAGTGGACTTTACAAAACTCACTCTACCATCTCAATTCACTACTATTCATAAAGAACTCAACTCAGCTTAACATCCAAATGCAGCCTTAGTGTATTGGTGTATTTTGTTTTTATTTTTTAAAAATATTGAAATATGTTTAAAAAATATGAAAAGGAAAAGAAGGAAAAATAAAAAGATAAATTTGTGCTAGGCGGCACACACAACGGTCATTGCTGGGCAGCAACTTAGAACTACTGTTACACAAAAATATATTCATAAACTGATGTGATATAATGTGATACATCATGTTGACATCGTGTTTCGTACATCTTTGAGCCAGATTTCAGCAACTCAGGTCTTAAGAATTGGGCTTGCAAAAATAGAGAAGAAAGACACTGTGAGAGGGTGGCCTTGGGGTCGAGAGTCTCCAATGCCAAAGTTAGTAGAGTATTTTGGTAGTTTGTAAATAATGAAAGAGTCTAGGGATTAGAGAAAGCTTTTCTCGTACCTAGAAATTGTTATTTATACCGGGAGTCTGGGTGGGACAGATCTTGTCTGTCCCCATGAAGTCCATGTTCTTTTTATTGTTCCTTTTGTCAGAGTTTTTTAATACGGCGTGCCTCTGCGATGGTGTCATTTATGTGGGGTGTAACTTGGGTAGTGGTGCCATTAATGCGGCGTGGTTTCCAGACTTGCCTTACCTTGCTGGTGCCCTTAGTGGCCCGTCTATGTCTCCCTGTCGGAGGATCGAGAGTCCCCCTTACTTCCTACCCGTTTACGTGGATAGGTACTTAAGGGTTGGACATTGTTTGAGGGGTCTCTAGGATGACGAATCCCCTCTCCCTGCAGTATGCTTCCTCATGGAGGTTGCGTTTAGGGAGCCTACTTGCGGGCCGGGTCGAAGAGTCTATTCAATTGGGGCTAGGCCTTCGTATCTTATTCGATCCCTTAGTTGTCCTTCTAAGGCCTGCTAAGATAGAGGGAGGAAAGCCCTTTACACATCATATTATAACATTATTTTTATTATAAAATAGATCTAACAGATCCCATAAAATCATGTTAGTCTATAAATTTACATTTTTATAATCCTTTTACATCTGTACCAATTCTCATATATATATTTATATTATATTTGCTTTTAATTTCGTAACAAGCGAATAATCCTACCCAACCTAACTTCACATGTACAAAATTTTCATCTAATATATTTATGACGGATAAATTAGAAAATCATTATATTTAAAAGATTTATACGTTCATCTTACTTGTTCAAGGGATGGATGGTAATTTTTTGAAAGGATTAGAGAAAAGAAAAATGATAGGATTACTACTCTCTTACTATCCATTTATTATTATTTTTATTTGATTTTTTTATTAATTTTTTATTTTACTTAATGGTTAAGGAAGTGATTATTAGTAAAATTATATATTTTTTAATTTTTTCTTAATGATTAAGAATATTAAAAAAATACTTCAAAGAAAATGATAAAAAATAAAAAATTTCAAATATGGTATAAGTAGTAAATAAGTAGTGAATTGGTTGAAAGTGTATCATTACCCATAAAGTTTCTAACATTTCTTTTAATTTTATAATTTTGTGTAATATGAAAGGTTGTAGTTATATATTGGTAGTTATAATTCTTTATACTTTTCTTGAGGTACTACAATGCAAAGTCACGTTACTTTTATAAGTTATTTTATAAAAATGTATTTTATTTAAAATATAATTATATAAACTATTTGTAAAAAGAATAGTATGGCTAAAATTTTTAAAAAAATTATAATCTATGATTGTTCATCCGAGTTCCGATCCGAGAATCTGGATATACCTGGACTGGAACCCAAGTTTCAAATCCGAATCGGAATCCGGATGAATTCAAGTATTTTAAAATCCATATTCCGGATTTCGAGTTGAACTTAGTGTTTTAAGTTTCGTACCGTACCGGCTGGTACGACCGGTATTTTTCGTACCGGCCACCAGTCCGGTACAGGTACACTACCTATTTCGTATTGGCCGTTTCAACCGATATTTCAATCTGTACCGGTTGATATTTCGACCCTTATTTTTTTTTTCAAACTACAAGCTTATTTTTTTACCTCCAATTGAGACTAGACTATTTATAATTTATATATCTATGTATTTATGTATAATTTATTCATATATAGACTATTATTTTGAAATATAATTTATATATATAATTTATTTATATATCGACTATCCCAAAACGGTACCGATACTGAAATATTTCGTTTCAATACTTTCACTGGTACGGTATCCGGTACGGCATTCAAAATATTAGTTGAACCGCTTTTATTTTTTCCCCTTCCTTCGTTCCTTTCAATTCATATTCTGATTTCAATCCATATCTGGGATTGAATGCTTGACTTTTTAACTGAACTTTGAATCTAAAAAACAAGGCGGCATATGCCGTCGATTTCAGACAACTTTTGCTCAAAAAAGTAGAAAGTAGAAAGTGATTAAAGATGCGTGTGGGGTTGGGTTGGGTTGGCCGAGGGAATTGGGTCCCATTGCCGTTTACATCATGAAGCTGCTGCTATGTTGTCCATCTTATTAAGGTCGATTTATTAGGGGTCCCCTGACTACCAAAGAGAAACAAAAAACAATAAATAAAATAAACGGTACCATAAAAGTTTCCAATTCGCACATCAATGTTGACAGCCCCTAAAATGGACAAGCCGACAATGCCCCCACAAAGACAAAGAAAGGAATAAAATAAATAAATAAATCAAAGCATTCAAACTGAAAAAATTAAAAAAATAAAAAAATAAAAATTTTGGATTTAAAATCCGGTATCTAGACAAGATGTATCCAAGTTTTACAAATCTGAATTTCGACTAGGATTTGTTCTGGACGGGAGCCCAGAATCGGGATCCCATTTTTTGGATTCCAAACTGGGCCGGGAAACACTCAGTCCTATTGCCGATTTCAAATACGAGCTAGATAGAATCTGTAGATTTTTGCAGGTTAAGAGCGTTGCACACTTTTTATGTTGATAGTATAGCTAGAAATCTTGCTGAAGGCCAAGCTAGATTAATGCTATGGGTACGTAGGATATTCTGTTCAGACAAAACTAAGGCTGTGTGGATAATTTTATTTTCATCTCATCTCATCATTATAATCTTTTTAAATTTTAAATAAAGTACAATAAATAATTTATTTTTATAAAATTTCAAAATAAAAATAATATTTTAACAATATTTTATTTAAATTTTAAATTTTGACCTTTGACTTTTATCACATCCCATCTAACCTCAACTCATTATCTTAAAAAGAACTTCATTAAAAAAAAAAAAAAAATTGTAATTCATATGAAGCTCTTCGTAGTTGGTATTAAAATAAAGTCTTGTTTTCACAGACTTCCAGTTGCGTTATGGTAAATCTCAAGTCACTGGAATGGGGTCAGGGGTACTGTTCTGATTGAAGACAGAAACAAAAACGTTTCTTTCCACGAAACTTCATGATGTCCCAAGAAAATCATACTCAACTGGCCTCTCCCGAAGACTTTTCAAGTCATCGATCCAAGCATGCCCCTACAGCCGGCCAGTATTTGATCTGTGTCTTTCGCCTTTGTTTTGTGTTTTTTATAGAGAAGATCGGAAAATTGTGCCAACTACCTCTTCTCTGCGTCTTTCTCACTGATACAATGAGCACCACGCTCTTACCAGTACTTTTTACCCCTCTCTGTCTTGTCTTCTTGCCGCACTTCCTGGCAAGCACCGTCGCTGGTGACTCGCCGTCTCCTTACACTCCGGTCGATAACATCCTCCTCAACTGTGGTTCCTCTGGCAATTCAACTACAGAAGATGCTCGGACCTGGATTGGAGAAGTGAGTTCAAGATTTCTCCCTCTTGAAGTATCAAAAAACCAGCCATCTCTTTCCGCTAGTGCAGTTGAACAATCCTCCACTGCCGCAAAAGTACCCTTTGAGACTGCCCGGCTCTCTCTTTCTCCGTTCACTTACACATTCAAAGTCACTCCCGGCCAAAAATTCCTCAGACTACACTTTTACCCAGCTTTCTACTCCACCTTTGACCGCTCTAATGCCTTCTTCTCTGTCAAAGCTGGTCGTTTTACTCTCCTTAGAAACTTCAACGCTTCACTCACGGCAGATACCGATGGGGATTCCGGCCATACCTTATACAAAGAATACTGTGTTAACATTGAGGAAGATCAGAGGTTGAACATAACCTTCATTCCATCTTCGAGCGTATCTAACGCCTATGCTTTTATCAACGGAATTGAAATCTTGTCGATGCCTACTAATCTATATTACACTCCAGCTGAAGAAGATATTCCTTTCATCGGCCAGCAGAACCGGTATCGCATCAATGACAGCACTTCTCTCGAGATGATATACAGATTGAATGTAGGAGGGCCCCTCATATCACCTGCAAATGACACTGGAATGTTCCGGGAATGGAGTAATGACTACGAGTACTTGAAAGAACATGGTAAAGTACTTTTTCAACCTTATAATGAAACTATCAAACTACGGTTTACCAAATTGGTACCTGCGTACACTGCACCAGAAGATGTCTATCGGACTGCCCGAACTCTCGGTAACGACTCAATAATCAACCTGAGCTACAATCTCACCTGGGAATTCCCAGTTGACTCTGGGTTTTATTACTTCATTAGGCTTCACTTCTGCGAGTTTCAACCCGATATTATTGAAGTACATGACAGAATGTTCCGTATTTTCATAGCAAATCAAATCGCCGAGGAAAAAGCCGACGTAATTTTTTGGAGTAGTGGAAATGGTGTGCCAGTGTATAGAGACTACGCGGTTTCGATGATAGGTATAGGAAGCGACAAGAGAGTGAACCTCCATATCGCAATTGGAGCAGAACCGCAAAAGTGGGAGACCTCTCTCCAAGATGCAATCTTGAACGGTGTCGAAATCTTTAAAGTAAGCTTCAATGACAATCTCGCAGGACCAAACTCCGACCCACTTCCTCCAAACTCTCCAAGGGTTTCGCCACCAAGACAGTCAAAGACGAACTCGAAGAAAAATAGAACAACAATAATTGCCGTTACCGCGATTGGAGTCTCCGGATGCATTGTGCTGACGATTCTCGTATTCTTGATTTTCCAGAGGCGCAAGGGTGACGTGGAATCGGGCTCCACTAACAGGACTACCTGGTGGGGTCTACTTTTTTTTACTACGACCGAGTCAACGAATACCCGGAGGTCATATTTACCGTCCGCTCTCAGTCGTTGCTTTTCATTGGCGGAGATTAGAGCGGCAACAAACGACTTCGATAATCTTTTGATTATTGGCGTGGGTGGTTTTGGTAACGTGTACAAAGGGTTTATTGATGGTGGGGTCAACTCTGTAGCGATCAAGCGGTTGGTACCTGGTTCTGAACAGGGGGCTCTTGAGTTCGAGACCGAGATAGAGATGCTATCACAACTCCGTCACCAGCATCTTGTTTCTCTGATTGGGTATTGTCAAGATCGCAATGAGATGATTCTCGTGTACGACTACATGGCCCGTGGCACCCTCCGCGATCATCTTTATAATAGCAATAATCCTCCACTCTCTTGGAAGCAGAGACTTCAGATCTGTATTGGTGCAGCACAAGGGTTGAACTACCTGCACACAGGTGCAAAGCAAATGATCATTCATCGTGATGTGAAAACGACAAACATCTTATTAGATGAGGAATGGGTGGCCAAGGTATCCGATTTTGGGTTGTCCAAAATGGGACCCACAAGCGCGTCTAAGACCCATGTCAGCACTGTTGTCAAGGGTAGTTTTGGATATTTGGATCCAGAATATTACAGACGTCAACAATTGACAGAAAAATCTGATGTATACTCATTTGGTGTCGTGCTGTGTGAAGTGCTGTGTGCAAGACGACCCATATTCCGTACTGCAGAGAAGAACCAAGTGAGCCTTGCAGAATGGGTTCGACAAAGCTCTCGGAATGGAGAGTTTGATCAAATTATTGATCAAACTTTGAAGGGTCAAGTTGCGCCCGAATGTTTGAAGAAATTTGGAGAGGTCGCATTGAGTTGTTTGCTTGACAATGGAGTGGAACGCCCGTCGATGAATGATGTAGTGTGGAGCCTTGAGTTTGCATTGCAATTGCAGGAGAGTATTGACAAAGTTGGCAGGCTTGATGTGGCTGGAATGGAGAGGAATAATGTTGTCAAGTACAAGAGCAATGATAGTGATAACTTATTTAGTGGTAGCAGTTGGAAAATGTCAAGTACAACCAGCAACAGCGAGATGAGCAAAACAAGCATTGGAGAGCAAAGTTTTAGCGGCATCAGTAAGGATTCAAATAAATGATGTCTTCTATAAGGCTTTGTTTTGGTACTTGATGAGAATATTAGCGTTTTTGTGGTGAGGCAGAGTATCTCACAAAATTAGTTTAAAGGGATTGAAATTGTGAGGATTTTAGTTTAATATAATGATGTATTGATACTTAAGGCCATAGAGATGTGGCCACTGAATGCGCCTGGACCTGTGGCCACTGAATGCGCCTGGACCTGTGGCCACTTAATGCGCCTGGACCTGTGGCCACTGCGGGTAGAGAAGTTAATGTTTAGATTGGACTCTCACCCGGATAAATAATTTTCTTCCGATCTATCAAAATAGGTTTGTTATATAACGCTCTATTCTGATTTTAGCAGTTGAGACGGATAAAAAATAGATAACATTAGGAAATCTTGATGAAAGTTCTTAATAGATAGGTACGTGATAACTTTATGAGGGGTCATGCCGGAGGACAAGGAGGTCTAGTTGATCCGAACTAAGGAGGCAATCGGTGCAGTCACTTCTCATCCCCATCATTAGGGAATGGAGGTTGTCCGTTATCTCCGTTCATTTGCCGACTTAGATCTTTAAATACTAGGTATCGTAGGAGGGTGTTAAGGTTGACATGCCCTATTTGTCCCCCCTTGACTTGTTTCCGGCACGAGGGTATTCCCTTTCCCCTAATACAGCTCATGGTCTGGATTTTGTTGGTAATTCCGGGGCCCATAGGAGTGATTCAGCTCAAGATGTGCTTCAACTTTTTGACCAAGCCCAAGCCAGAGGTGGGGATGGGAATTTCCCCTCCGTAGTCATTTTTTAAAATAATATTTTTTTAAAGAAAAAGTAAACAAGTTTATAATTTAAAACTAATTTTGACTTTTTTAAATAAATTAAACAAAACATCACCGCCACCTGTAGTGGCTTTACCAGCTAGGTTCTTGACACCCTGGAATGGCTGAGTTTGGGTTAGGGATTTATCTCACACGGGACGGGAATGCAACAATTTCTTTAATATATTTTGAAAAAAGTATATTTATTAACGCGTCAATTAGGGAACGGGTGGCCTAAGATCTCTGATTTTAGAATATCCAAAGAAAAATTCTACTAATCATTTCTACACCACACACGATACATAATTTATTTTATTTTATTTTACTTACCAAATGTGTGGTATATGGATGATGAGTAGAAATTTTTTGTAAGTTTAGCAAGAATAATAAAAAAAAAAATCTAAGTGTAGTGTAGACAGTGGCAAAACCAGCAATTGTTCTTTGGGGGGGCCAATTTCTCAATCGCATGAGATGTTCATGTAAAATGAAAAGTTATTACAAAATCTTAAAGCATAACTGTATATAAAATTAAATCTCGATAATTTTTCAAATAATGTAGAAATCAAATTTTAAAAACACAACTTAATGTCTATTTCAAATTTTTGACGACAATATTTCATAGAATAATATTTATTCATTATTATTTTTACACATATGAAATATTTAGAAATTGTTTTCTTCGTAGAAACTATCAAATGATATTTTAGAATGTCATCTCCCATTCTAATATCTAAGCTAGTTTATAAAATCTCATATAAAATATATCTATTTTGGTGTGACATTAAGCATAGAATGTTGCAATTGAGAGCTTAAATAAAATTTTTCTTGCTCAATGAAGTTTAGAGGATAAATCATTTCTACTATTTTTCATATAAATCATCAATCTTAAATGATTTTTCTTATATTTTCAGTTTGGATTCTATATTAGGAAAATTAAATATTGTATAATAAAAAATTTTGGGGTCAATGTTAATAGTTTATTATTTCTCCTAATCTTAGTTTTAATTTAATTTTAATGGGGCCACATCCTTGAAAATCGATAATATATAGAAATTATACAAAATCTAGGAATTATAGGAAAATTTTGGAGAAAGACATTTTTATGTGTATTGAAATTTTATTGAATTTTAGAAAGTATATGGAAATAAGAAAATTATAAGTTTTTTTGGGGTGGCCAATTTCTATATATAGAAAATTATGAATAAAATTTAGGAACTATTTTGAATTTTGAAAAATTTATGGGGAGGCATGCCCCCCTCGAGCACTAAGTAGATCCGTCACTGAATGTAGAGATTATGGGTAAAAGGATTTTTTGTACAAAATATACACCAGTGTCCAAGGCCATGTTTCCACCGTTGGAAAGGCAAAAAAGAAAAGAAAAGTAAAAGGCTAGATTGTCCCTCAATTGTGGTTTTGAGTTTGCCCTCCTCACGTGTATGGAGAATAATTCACTCTTTTTCCTTTATTTTTTAACGACTGGCGTGACGTCACAAGGCGATGAAGGGAATTGCCTCAGTTCCCTAGTGGGGTAACCTAGCAGCTGGCCGACTCTTCCGTTAGCCAATTTAGGCAATTGCCTAAGTTTCTTAGTTGAAGAAGTTAAAAAAGAAAAAAAAAAAATTCGAGTAAAATTTTCTTGAAGGAAAATAAAAAAAACCAAAAAAAAGTAGTTAATTCAATGAGTCCATAAAAAAGAATCAACTCAATAAGAGAACATCACAACTATCAAATAGATTTATGTCATTATTAATTTTAAAAGTATATTCACATAATAATTATTTTACGTACTCTCCTTTTAAAAATACATTTTTATTTTATCATTATTAGCTTAATATATAAGGTAAAATTATAAATAACAAAATCTATTTTTCAGACGTTCATAAAAGGTTTTGGTATAATCTTTTGAAGAGGTAATGGTCTACTTTTTCCCAAATATGTAAGTTGTTTATAAAACTTTATTGAAAATAATGATTATAAAATCTTAATCAATAATTTTACTTTACAAAACGATAAGAATTATTTTTAAATAAATATATAATGTAAAAATTAGAATTAAAATTAAAACAATTTTATTTAAAAGAAAAAAACTCAGTCAAAATTTTGGCCTTTAACCCTCGAATCTATTCCACCCGATAAATGCTAGATCCGATGTATTACGGACGTCAACAATTGATGGAGAAATCCGAGGCTTCATTTGGTGTCATCACATGTGAAGTAGTGTATGGGAAGCCAGCCATAATCCGTATTGAAGAGAAGCGGCACGTGAGCCTCACAGAGCTTGCCCGGAAAAGTAGTTGCAATGGAAGTTTGATGAAAGAATCCCCGTAAGGGCCATCGATGGGCTTAGAGGATTTTTATAGAGAAGTGTAAAATGTATTTTTTTTATTTTATATGTATATTTTAAATATTTTTTAATTCATTTTAAATAAAATTTAAAAACTCATTTAAAAATACTTTTTTAATAATTAAATAAAACAAAAAGAATCGACAGCTTTTGTGAGAATACATCATCATTTCCCTTGACGAAATTGTTGATGCAACTTTGAAAGGTCAAGTTGAAGTTACGTCCGACTCCGAGTGTGTGTTAGACGGGTCCTCCACTCAAAATCCTTTTGGATTTTTCCAGATTCTCTTTGGTTTGCACAACCACAAAATTATTCCAAGGGTTTACAAGAAGACCAAAAAATACGAGTTATATGATGTTAGTTCTAGGTATTGGGTCTTATTGAGCTGCTTTATTTCATTTGATTACTCATGCTTATTCAAAGGGAAAACCTTGGGGCCGCTTGGGCTTATAACCTATAAATAACAGCCCTCCAATAGTTGGTTGCCACGTAAGCTTCACAATTTTATGATGGTGTGATTGCACTTCACCCGATTCCTCACCACCCACTTCTCCCCTCTCGCACGAAAGCTCTTTCACTTACAGTTCCGCTTGGAATTTATAAACTTGTTGCTCTGGCCTCTCTGTAAAATTGAAGACTTGAATATTCATTCGTCTTGAGAAATATTTTGAATTCATAGACCTATTTAAAGAACAGAAGAGCACTGCACAAGTTGGGCACACCAACAAACAGGTGGTGCGCGTTAGTGCTTCTAGACTCAGTGTAGGATCGTTACAATAGAAAATATTCCTTATACAATTCACAACAAATGAAAACAAAATTACAGAGAAGATATTCTAAAGGATTCCGTTGACAACGATAATTGGATATCTTGTTGTGATGCTGAGTTGGAGTCTTGCGCAGAGGAAATCTGAAACGAGAAGAAGAAGAATAAGGAGCAGCAGAAGCAGAGAACGAGATATGGAGTGGGTGCTGAATATTGCTTCATTCTCAAACTCATCTTCACCCCTCGTACGTGTGAAAGTGTCATGGAGTTCGTGAATGCTCTATAAATATATATATATATATTTATATATTTATATGCATAAAGGGCTCGGGGTAAGCGAGATGATTCAGAAAATATCTTACTGAAAATATCCTACTTTCTATATAGATGAAAAACAAAATTACTGTTCATGCACACGGAAGGATTGCATCCATGGAATCCACAGCGTGTATGAATGGTTACTCATTTTTTTTTTATTTTTTTTTTTCCTGTATCCCATTTTGTATTTTGAGTCCGTGGAGCCCTCCTGTGTCTCCTATTAGCGACGTAAATATATGAAGCTGAGGCGTTGGAACTGTCGGCATCGGCAAGAGATGGACTGTGATTTGAAGAAGAAACAATTTTGAAAGAGGACTGTGAAGTTGTGATTCTCTATGGGTGAGTATTGTGAATATTATGTGTAATGTCTGATGTGGCATCTAATAAGTGGAGGGCTGTTTTTGCATTAAAAGCAGCCGGACCGGCTAGCAGCGTCTCTCTTATTCAAAAGCATTGTTGTTTTTAGGGTCCGGATCAATCATGTGGAGTAGGTGAACGTACTCATGAAGGAAATGATCTTTACATGGAAATGAAAGAATCTATTGTCCAATTCCTTTACATGTAAAGGAAATGATCTTTACATCCCTTGTTGTACTCCGATAGTATGATATATCATAGATCGGGTCAATGCAAAAGAAATGAGTGCATTTCCATACTATTAAGTAAGTGAAATAGATAAAACAAAATCTGTATTATGCCGCATCACTTATTCTACTGGATCTTACGGAGCCTGTTCATGCCGTCCCGAATAGAGCTATAATAAAGGAGGGGGCATATATATAAGATAGTTATATATGCGGCATGTTTAAGAAGTACAAGCCTTCTTGCGCACTTAACTCGTATTCTAGAAATTAGACTAAAAAAATATAGATAAAAATATTTCTCTTCTATGCGAATCTTTTTTTGAACAATTGAATACGTGAAAAAGTTCAGTGCTAAAAAAATTGAAAAATGAATTCTATATTATTTCTGATTATTATGTCCGCAAAATCTGAGAAAATACCACATGAATATTCGACTATAGTGGGTATTCAAGAATCAGTACATGAGATTTTAATGAATTTGAAAGAAATTGTATTGAAAAGTAATCTGTATGGAATTCATGGTGCGTCTATTTGTGTCAAGGGTCCCCGATCCGAGACTTCGCAAGTCTTCCCGTTCTGAGCCACACTTCTCATGGGCCGACAGCACTTGTTCTTGGAATTTTCATGTAAAAGGATGCGAACTCTCTTGCTTGCTTCGTTTATAGCACTCAAAAATTGTGGGTGTAATTTTCCTGAGAAGACGTCGGAGACTTGTACCAAGACTTTGAGAGTCATCAATGATCAAATATAAACCACGTTATTAGAAATTAAATTACTAAAATGCATAAACCCATTTGATTTATTGCATCATATGATCAACTGAAAAATCCCTTCAAACGGAAACTTGAAAGCAAAAAAAAAAAAAAAAAAGTAACCAACTTCATACCACGCGCGTTTCAACTTCGAAATTGCAATAATGGTCGCAATCTTATAATGATGAATCTTATAGGCAGTAGCCATCAAGTATTTGCACGCTCGCCGACCAAAATCTTCCAAGCTCCATCCTGTACTTGAAATGCCCCCCAACTCACAACTCACTCTGCTAAGTGCTAGCTTCCTCCCACTTATCCAATTGCCCAAACTCCAAAGAACGGGGCTGGACAATAAGAGAAAGTGGAAAATGAAAGCCATAGATTACTCGCGTCGTTGATGGCTCAGCAGAACATGATCGAGTCCTTCTCGCGTAATTCCCACTAAGTACTGCTTCATTTATGAATAAGTGGAAACCCCTATTGACTTTCGTTGTTATGTGAACGCAAAAATACCCCATTCAACCCAACCTCCGCACGGGCTAACAGTCTAACACAATCTTTGAGTTTGGTACATAGTCCCATAAATTAAAGACCAAAAAACAGAAGATGTTTGGTAAATTTGGCAACGCAGAAATAAGTTCATTAACTTGGGTTCCTAATTCAATTGATTTTCTTACATATTTTCCGAATAATTTGATTCAATTTACAGAAAACAAGAAGTACTGATGAGCTTTATAAAATTCATATTTTTGATTCCCTTGTCTCATAAATCAAAATCCAGTAGCATCACTAGTTCCTTAGTTAACAATTAATCCTTTTTTTTTTTTTTAATTTGAAAACTTATTTCTCTTACGTTTGAATCATTGCAACAGTATGTCGTTCCTAATTAATTGCAAAGTGGGGAGAATAATTTGTCAAATAATTTTGTTGAAACTCTCTAATTGAGGGAGAGTTTAATTTAGTTTTATTGCTAATATTTAAGCTGTTGGTAGATCATTTTACTTTTGAATTAGCAAGGGAGCTGGTAAGTAGCAGCTCTTTGATTATTTTCTTCTTAATTTTACCTTTCTTGTTTAGTTGAAAGAGTAAATGTTATTATGCTCCCTAATTTATATCATTCAGTACTTTTCTGACATGGAACCACAAGTGCCACGTCGCTTATTAAAAAAGTTAAAAACACAAACATAAAAAGGTAGGGAGGATTTATAGTTTTGTCTTCATCTTTTTGTATTATTGAGTGCTATTTTATTTTGAATATATATGTTTTAAATCTTTTAACAAGCCAATGTGGTGCCATGTCAAGGGGCCAAAAGTGAGTGACGATATAAATTAAGAGGTATAGTAGCATTAATCTTAATTGAAATTATCGGGCTAGCTCATATGATTTAATTTTTTTTAATAGATATTAACTTTGATTTTTTGCTGGAAATGGATCTCCACCGTTCGGTTTCTGCTAACAATGCAAATGGATAGGGGTGTTCATCCGGGTTCCAATCCGGGAACCCGAGTACACCCGGACCGAAACCCGGATTTCAAATCTGGACCGGAACCCGGACCGGGTTGGTTCGGGTCAGACCCGGGCCGAAATCCGAATAGATCTGGGTTTTGAAACCCGGAAATCCGGGTTCCGGGTTGTACCCGGGTTTTTTTTTTTTTTTTTACAAAAGCTTTCTTATTATTAATTGGACTTCAAAGATTTTGTCTCCATTTAGAATTTCAAATCATATTCTCAATAGAAAACCAATATAAATCTCTTTTAGTCTTCCTTCTTAGTACAACATAAACAATTATTTAACTTTTTAACTAAATGCATGTAAAAAAAAAATCAATATTCATCATGTAAAATGCAAAATGCATGTGACAAACACGATGCAATCAACTACATATTACATTGTATGAACTAATTTGCTAAAAATATTATAAAACACATACATTGCTTTAATCAAACTCTAATACAACAACAAATGGATTACTCTAACACCAACTCTATTTTCACCCCATTCAATGCCTTTGCAGCAGGTTATCAAGCATGTGCAGGATCACAGGCTGGTTGGGAACCAACATCACTCCCCTAGCAATCATAGGGACGAGAGCATATCCGATTTGTCCTGAAAATCCAGCAACAAATCATCAAAATATAAATTGTAAAGACAACTATGACTTATAGCATATAAATTGTAACAAACCAAACTTTATCCGAAATTCGAATGAGATGGTTCTTTTTTTTAAGAATTTGTAGATTTAAGAATATCACAGTATGAAACAATGTTCTGCTTCAACATTGTCTTATGAGTTAACTATTTTATTATTCTCTAGTAGTTGCATTATAGCTCAAAGCCATTCGCATCCATTCATTGCTGTACTGGTTTTTTAAGTTGCTGAAATGTGGCTCACTCTTATATTTTAAGGTTTCTACCTTATCATCGGTGGAGTTGCTTGTCAAATTTTCTCAACATTGTCTTATTACTAGTGTAGTTGAGAAGTTAGGTGCCCCCTCATATTTTCTATGGTCTAGAATGTTTCTTCCTTTAAAATGCAGGTTCATATGAGTTCCCCTAATGTGACTTTTGAGAAGTCAGTACAAGATTCTTATCAACTGTTTTTGTATAATATATTGTGGTTAACTTGTTATTTGTTTTTCAGCTATCTAAAGACTAAAATAGCACCTCCACCAAAGGACACACAATGACCAGTATCAAATTTGTTTAGTATCCCTCATAAATAGAAACAAGTGCATTAATATGATGGAGGGAAGAATCACACCATACTTAAATCCATCAACACATCAATAAAGACGTCCTGGTTGAAAGAACTTGATGCCTGTATCTTCTCTTGAGCAAGGAATGCCTGTGATATTCTATAAGCACACATTAAGAACAATGAAATTAGCAGAACATGCGATTTTGTTAAAATTGAATGAAGGATGAGAAAGATAAGCTACAATTCTGCTGAGAGAAAATTACTTGGAACAAGAAGATTGTGAAAGTTTGAATACATTCAAATATGCTGTAAAACACTAACATACAGAGGAACCCGAGAGGGTAATTTATACAGGTAAAGAAAGAATAAAACAAATTAGCTAAAAATACTGGCGGTAGCTATTAAACAAGATAACAAAGCACAAACACAGAACCCTATACAAGTTATCTAAACAGAGGCATAGAGTAAATCAAGGAGGATGGCTTGTATGACTTCAGATTCATGAAGCCAACATATTTTTAGTTTGCATTGCATATTTACTTGGTTCTCAAGGTTGGAAACTTTTTTTGTTTTTGATAAGTAATAATAAAGTTTTTGATAACTAAATCATAGAAGCTGAGACCATTAAAATCTAAAGCAATGGCCCACGTAAATAAAGTCTTCCATAAAAAGGTTCTTAAGGTTGGAAATTATAAACCTAACCCCTCTTCCCTCTCTCTCCTTCTCCCAGGGAAGGTGCTAATTAGAGATGTGTAATTTATGGTTAGAAACTTATGAATTAGAAACAATCACTAACCCAAAATGAAAAAAAACCTCTAAACAATCACGTACCTCACACAAAACTAACCCAACACAGACCCAAATTGGAACGAGAGAGATGATGGGGTTTCTTTCATCATGAAAACTCAGTCATGAAATTTGCAAACTAAGTCATGAAATTTGAGCATAAAAAGTTAAAAAAAAAAGGACCCAAATCGGAGGAATAAAAAGAAGAGAACAAACCTTGGAGTCACGAGGATGACGTCGACTCGGCGACGACGATGGTGGAGTCACGAGGATGATGGGGTTCTTCAATCGGCAGTTCAGTAGTGAGGAGGGAGGCTAGGGTTCCTTCTGCAGAATCGGCACGAGAGAGAGAGAAAGAGAAGGCTGAAGGGGGGGGGAGATTGAAGAAGACGATGATGCGGCGACGGCGATGGGGTCACGGGCTCACGGGGTCACGATGATGGAGGGACTTAGGGATTCTTTAGCCGCAGGATAACGAGAGAGACAGAGTCCAGAGAGCGAGAGAGAGAGAGAGAGAGAGAGAGAGAGAGAGAGAGAGAGAGAGAGAGAGAGCGAGAGAGACTCGGGAGGGGGGGTGTGTGGCTGCGGGTTGCTTAGGGCTTTTTTTATTAAATACCCGGGTACCGGGTTCAAAATCCGATACCCGGATTTCAAACCCTACCCGGACCGTACAGGTCCAGGTTTTAGCAATCCGGTTTTCGGCCCGGATCAAATCCTGGCCGGAACCCGGAACCGGAATCCGGTTTTCCCGGTTCCGGACCGGGCCGAAAAAAAAATCCGGCCTGGATGAACAGTCCTACAAATGGAAAGAAAATGCACTAGAACTGATTCGGCACTACGTTGATCTGATTCAAGTTTTACTGATGAGGAACAGAATGTGAGGGATCAGGCATGAGGGATAGCTAAATTAAAGAGTTTCAGCGATTATATGCAAATGGCTATGAGTCATGTGATGGATGTTCATCTTTAGATTTTCTTCTTTTTTTAATATATAATATAATAGGGGTTATGTGGCATGCCACTTCAATCGGTAAGTTCCATCGGTGAGTAGTATCGGTCACCGTGGCAGGATCCAATACTTGATTATGCTATGGGAAATTGTGAAAGTTTTTTTCTTTTTTGGCAGTAACCATAAACACTGAATTGTGCAAGATATTTCCTGGCATGATTTTGTAATAACACGAATATAGGCTGCTGCTAGCATACCAAGTATGTTCTAATCATTTATCTTCATGATCTAATAATAATAATAATAATTGCACAGAGAATGAACATAAAGGTGAGTTAACTTGTAGTACGTTGTATAACTCCCAAAATCTTTGTAAATGAGCATCGCAACTCAAAAATTCTCGAAAGAAACATTACAAGGTCGCCAGTTCGATCCCGTACATGCATCAATGATGGATGTTTGTTGCATTAAAATAATGACCCCTTGCTTGAGAGACAGTGTATTGTAAATATAGATAACTACTCCATGTTCAAAATGAAACAATTATCTCTATTCAAGGAGCCATTATATAAAAGAGAAGGGAGGTGAAGATCTCAAAGGTTGGTATAGAATACGAGTAAGGCTAGATCATACAGTATTAATGTGTACAAGTCCGCCTACTCATTTTCTTTAAAGAAGAATGGAATTCACTATAAAAAAAATTTATAATTTAGATTTCATACTTTCCAATTCTTTTTCAAAAAAGGTAATATATATTCTAAGACTGCAAATTTTATTTATTTAAAAAAATCTTCCCATCACTAATTATTCATTACCCCACATCTTATGAAAAAAAGATATATATATATAAAAAAAAAAAAAAAGAAGAAACTGTAGGTAGTCATGAATCCCGAATCCATCATAAACTTCAAATCTAGGTAGTCATGACACTACAAGAAAAAAGGCTTTTCTCAGCGCTCAAAATCGTCGAAAATACCCTAGAAATTCGCTGGTTCTGATCTCTTTAGGCGATTTTTAAATCGCCGCATTGTCGACGATTTTAAAGTGACGATTCTGAGAATTTTCAGCGATAACAAAAAATCGTCAGAATAAATAGTATTTTCGGCGATTATAACTCGCCGCAAAAAGTCGAAGTAAACGTCGAAAAAGCGAGGTCCAGTTAACATGAAGTCGCCGAGAATACAGAAAGCAACGAAACAAAATCGCCGCAAATAGTCCATAAATCGCCGCTATTTGTCTATTCCATTCTCAACGATTTTTTTATAATCGTCCGTATAAAGTTTTTCTTACGAATAATTATCGCCGCAAATAGTCAATTAATCGACGCTATAAGTGCATTATATTCTCAGCGATTTTTAATAATCGTCCGTTGAAGTTTTTTTGTTACGAATAATACTCGCCGCAAATATTCATTTGTTCGCCGGAAATACCTTAATATTATCAACGATATTATTCGTTTCGCCGTGAAATATATTATTATCAACGTCTTTTATTCGCCGGAAATGAACTTGAAATCGCCGTAAAAAGTGTTAGCGACGATTTTTGAGAACGCCTATAAAAAAATACATGCCTATCAGCTGTATTTGCGGCGTGTTAGAGTCGCTGAAAATAGGCGTTATAATCGATTATTTATAACATTTCGGCGACTTATGTTCGCCGGAATTGTTGTTTTTTTTTTTTTTGTTGCCGCAATTTAGCCCGTCGTTCCTGAGGCCTCATTTCCGCCCTTCCTCTACCATTATATTTCTAATTTACACAATCTTATTATTTCAAGTAATTAACTAAACAATATTACTTAATATCTTCTAATTTTTTAGAATATTATTTGAGTAAATGACCTGAAATAATAAGATAAATATTATGAGCATAAAATAAACTGCACTTAATGTACACAGAAAATTAATATCATCTCATTAAATATCATCTCTTAATGTACTATGCTATATAAAAACTGTGAAGTGTTAAGAGTGTTTATCCAATAGTACCCATACCTATATTAAATACTTAGAAATAGGAAAACATAAAAGAAAAAGATTGAAGTTTCATTAAAAAGATTGAACTTTCCATCTAATTTAATAAATTAATGACATTCAGTTCATCCATTGAGGTGGGGAATTCACATTAATGTAGTTATGGGGTATATCCATGGGGTAGACCAATTGGAATCCAAAACTTACACATTTGTACCCCTAAATATCTGATAATACATCATTCAAATAGATAATAGTGCTACTCCACTTTTATATAAATTATCTAGTCAAATGTATAAAATCTGCACCTGGGCATGAGGGGTGGGCAGAACAATAAAACAAATTACACACATTGCATCAATGCCCTCATACTTTCATGATATTTGATGCTTCCATCTGACAAACTCCAATCTGATAGTTAAAGATAAATTGGATCAGTACACACCATTAGATTAGTTATAAAGGAGAGTGCATACATACATACATACATATAGAGAGGACATACATACATATGTATGATATTATTCACGCCAACCAGCTTCTTCTTCTTGTTCATTAAGTATGTTCTTGTTCTTGTTCTTGTTCTTCTTTCCTATTCATGATAGTTTCTCAGTACAAGGTTATTCCATATATCCTAGGGACATACATACATATGTATGATATATATATATAATGTGAAACAAAAGATCAAATTAAGACCCTAAAAGATCAAACAAAAGATCAAATGCAATTGGAATGAATGTCAAGGGAAGTGTGAGTTTTGAAGGTGTAGCATTCACCATATCATGCATGCCACGTTGCATTTCTGATCACTAGCGCCTGGTCTTTTTCTCCCATTTAAATTCAGGAAACCTTTCATCGTATATTGTTTAAATGTAATCCTACCTTCAAGTTACAATATTTTAATAAACACCAGAAGAATTACTTTCCCAAAAATCTAAGAAAACACATACCTCTCACAAAAATTGATCTATGATCTACTCGCTTTCACAAATGCATGCATGCCTATACTAAACTACTACTCATTTCAAAAAGTTTTTATTCAAACAAATTCACAATATTCTTTATACCTACTTGGAAGTTGGATTTCTCAAAACTCAAATACAAAACACAACTTAAAAATCCTTCTAAAAATTACCAAAAATTACAAAAACTTTTACTTATAACCTGCAGCTTGCCCCGGCCTTAAACATATATATATATCATGTATGACTTAAGTCAGAAGAAGCTTGGTGTATTGAGAACTAATTTGGATGGGCGGCAACGAATTAGCTAGGTCCCTCAATCTATTCGAGCATCATCAAAGATTCAAAACCTTGTGTCTGACTTGAGGGAATTAAATAGTTTAATGCTAAATTAATCACAGGTCACTAAAATTAACTAAGAAACATAATCATTCATCAAGATCGATCCCCTAGATATAGATGTAGCTAGGGTAGTGCATCGCACTATATACACATATATATATATAGCATAATGTTTTGGGAAATTAAACGTATTTACTTGTAGAGTACTAATTAATTAAGGGTCAAAATATTGATCAGGAGGAGATTTTGCTTACTGGTTTGTTGTGGATTCCAAGCTGAGACCATGTTATCTTCTTCTTGTTCTTTGTTCTTGTTCTTGTTCTTGTTCTTCTTTCCTATTCATGATAGTTTCTCAGTACAAGGTTATTCCATATATCTTAGGGACATACATACATATGTATGATATATATATATATAAGATAATGTGAAACAAAAGAGAAAATTAAGACCCTAAAATTGACCCAACAAAATAAAACAACTCAAGCACGGCACTTCTTCGAATATCTCATAATTTTATTTGTATA
Source organism: Pterocarya stenoptera (assembly GCA_003123785.1). Classification (NCBI taxonomy): domain Eukaryota; kingdom Viridiplantae; phylum Streptophyta; class Magnoliopsida; order Fagales; family Juglandaceae; genus Pterocarya; species Pterocarya stenoptera. The sequence continues at coordinate 170,919 of QEOT01006447.1, read as the reverse complement.
TGGTAAAATTTGATTTTATAATTTTTTTTAATCAATTAATTTTACCATGACTAGTATGATATGAAACTTGTGTCCTGATCATGATCATGATCTGCACATGCATATCACGTAATATGAACGCTTGATTACAAAAAGATGCCTCATTTGAGAGGAATTTTAATAAAAGCAGCTACAAACCTGGTTATGCTGCAATTTACTTCAGATTCACCATAAATGAGATTTCCATAATGATAGTTGCATGCATTCATCGCCCCTAGTTGAATCTGGTATTGAGGACTGCAAATGCATATGACCTTTTTCCTGAAATTAATAGATAAATTCCAGTTTTACATTCCAAAATAATGCTAAAGCAAAAACTTATATAGTTTCAACTCGTGATACTATAGATGACAAGGAAAACACTACATGCCACATTATTTCTCATCATCTTTATTGGGGTTTGATGTCAATACCTCCAAAGACAAAATCTACCAAGATAATCTGCTATGTTACTTAACTTTCAAGAAACTCCTCAAATTTCTTGGGTGACTATAATAATTTAAAGTGTGAATTAAGGAAAATTTCTTATAGCTTACTATTTTTTGTTTTGATGTATTGAGAAGTTACTCAGAAGTTCAAGATAGTAATGGAACTTCATAAACTGCCATACTGGCTTTGTAAGCAATGCAGGGAAGATCTATGTATCCCAAAAAATGGCAATGTGCTGCCCTTTACATACCTTTTCAGTATCAGCTAATGCATATCCAATTGAGATTTTAAAGTCAATATAAATATTTCTAATTATGAACAATCCAATGAAACTTATATGTAAGCTAGATAGATTGCTTATTTATAAGCATTTAATTTTGCCACATGCTTATGACTATCAATGCTTTCTATCTCCAGTTTTTGTTTTGAGCCTTTTAATTGGCTGACTTTGTATTACCCGCTCTTAGACTTGTGTCCCCCATTTTAAAGTAATGGAGTCTGATGGAGAAACATTTTCAATCAAAGATAGAAAGAACTTCTATAGATATCATTGGTGCATTAAAGGGGTACAATGAACAAGGATAAAAGGTTGAGTTGCATCATGCTGTTTCTTGAGGATGTTAGGAAAAACACATTTCACAATCCATGAAGAGAAAAAATCCAATTTGCCACAAAGACAATGCTTAGAGTGAATATATCATGTTTGACCACTACTTATTTTAGTGTTGCGATGTCCATAATACTGAAGGGATCAAGTTTTACAACACTTGAATTGATGCATTCAACAAAGCTAATCAGCAACATGCCTCCACAAGAACCTGGCTAATAAAAATCTGGTCATTCATTATTTTTAAAGGAACACACCCTATATATATATATACATGTCAATACTAATGTAATAACTTGAATCAAAATTTAATAACTTGAATCAAACCAAGTATTAACAAAAACGCTGTCAATATTCGATAAAAATTATAAGTCATCCTAAACTTATATGTGTTCCCCTTGTGTATTACAAATTAGCAATAACATGCAAGACCAAATTAATACTTGGTATGATTCTTTTCCAGAAATGAAGAAAACTAAGTTTTAAAACTAAGTCTTTACATAAAAGTAACGTATACATGTAAAAGAAGCCATATGATACAACAACTAGGCTTGGCCCAGAACATATAAATATCATATGATTGAGTGAAACAAATGCCAGAAAGATTCCTCGGATATAAACTGTTTTTGTAGGCAATATAAACCCCGTTAACTTTATGTCCACAGTAATTACCTGAAAAGCACTCCCTGCCTCTTTAATAAGACCTTCTAGAAGACAATTGCACGGAAAGCTCCAACTATATATGGCACCTCGTCCTTTAAATTTTCCTAATCATACACACATTAGCATTTGTTTAGGAAACAGCTTTTTTGTTAGAAATTAAAAAAAAAAAAAAAAAGAAAAAGAAAAAAAAAGAACTGTGTCAACAAAATAAAAAGTCATGATCTATTTCCCATAATAGAGAATTAATGCCAGAAACATATATACAGGGATCATTATTAATTCTAGGAAAGAGAAAAATTTATCAGTTCAGAAATGATTGATCCAATCAGCATATTGGTAAGAGATTTCAAGAGATTGTAAATTCCAGTTTTCATAGTTTAATCATGGACTGTAATTTGTATGAATTAGGAAGTGGGAACTAGTCATCAAACTTAGATTATACAGTATGGCTTTTTTCAATGCTTTAACATGTGATACTATCAACTAACTCAATGCAGTCTATAACCGAAAGGGCATATTGATATGTATATATATGGGTATGTACATATATTGTATAAGCAAGCCAAAAAATTTAGAGAATTACTAAACCATGCAGTTCTTATTAAATAAAAGTATAAACCTTAAAACAAAACAACAACTAGGCAAAAAGAAAAAATTTAGAAAAAGTACTAATTAAAGGTCCTGAATTTTCCAACTTATAGGGTAGCTTGGCCATAATAAACCTGATCAAGACACCTACCATATGTTCATGTACCAGGGGTAGTTTTAATGAGCCTAGCTTGCCAAGCCACAGTAGGTAGTTCGATTCAATTAAGTTGCAATTAATGAACCCACCTCAAATTATCACAAAAATGAATATTCATTTAATCTGTTATGCTGAGGAATCAATCCTATATGCATTTGTGTTATTAGCTAGGTTGTGAGTCATTATTTAGTTGTTAGCACGATTATAAGCAGCTGGGACATGCAAGAATTACAAAAACTCCTAGCAAAGCACAATAAAACGGATGGACATGCTTATTATCATCATTTCAAATGTGCGACAGTTTTATTGGCAAAAACAGTGCAAACATTGCCCCAAAATCAGCTAACTGCTTTAGAACGAAACATATTGAGAGTTGTTTTCATGGGCTGATCTTCTTCCCCATTAGTCATTGATAATCTATGTTTAAATGTAGCATGATTATTTCATTTTCTATGAGCAACCAAACCATGAAAACTAAATGAACTAGCAGGCTAGTAATATTAATTAAATAGGGTTAGCAATAACTATGGATCAGTAAGTTTAACATTTCATTTTTTTTTTCTTTTTAAGTACGTTTAATATTTCAAATGGCACTCACATATAATATAAGGACTAGACAAGAAATGTTAAATATCATTTACACTAGAGTGATTTCAAGCCAACCACACCCCCCTCTTCCCCTTCCCCAGCCCTTCCCTGTTAAGGATAAATTCGGAGAGTATATGAGTCCTCACTTTACCTCTTAACTACTTACTCCAATCTTGCGGACAGTATTTATGTTTATCTCATTGATTTGTCGCAAGTAAGAACGTAACAGAGTGTTTCTTGAAGATTATAACAAAAGTCAAAAGAATAAATGTAACCAGTTGTGACAGAAATTAGACACTATTAGGGCTCACACTTGTATTTAAAAGAGAAATCATTAATGTTGGTATAGTTTTAACAAGTTCTTCTCTGGCGCTGTTGGAGAAATCAACTTCTTCTCTTTAGGCAACAGCTATGGATCCTTCAATATATTATCTAATAATGCTTTGAATGCTATTATTCATGTATATTTTCAGTTGGGAATTAGACTTTTACGTATAAGAAACAAAGAGATACTTGTATTTCTCATAAGCTGCCATACTGGCTTACAATTAATGGCATTGTTCTAATTAACCCGCCAAGCTGATAGCATGCTTCGTATTAATAATTTGCCACTTGTGATATAGCTACATATTTCATAGCTAAATATATAATTTGGTGCATTAATATTTGAGTAATGCTATATGCAATTGTAGAGTGCACAAGCGTCATGTAGTCGCTTTAAAAAAGAGTGGGATTTACTATTTAAAAATTATTTTTTCTTTCATGTGGATCACATATATATACAATTTTTTCAAAGTGATTATGCACTGTTTGCACACTCACGACTACAACTATCATTTCTATTAATATTTTGCACTAATTTAATTTTATTAATGAACCGGCCTCTATTAAAATCCGTAGATATTAAAAACAAGTCTACTTTAAAAAGTAGAGAAAGCTGGTATATTATAGGATATTGGGTAATTAAAGGATAATATCCTATAATATTATACTTACCAGAAAGGGCCCAACCCTACCAAAAATAAATAAATAAGTAAATGACTAAAAAACCAAGAAAAATAATAATAAAGAAAAGTGATGATCACTGGCATCTTTACACCTGATTTATGAATTCTGGCCATGGCCATAGTACTTTACCAAAGTCATCGAGTTATTAAAATAATCCTCCAAAAAAGTTAATTTCATATATAATAATTAATCTGTTAATTAAGTAGAAGAAGATCAGGTTAATTTAGGCTATAATTCTTTGCCTTCGAATTTTAATAATTAAAGAGCCTTTTAAGTACTTTGAGAAGCTGATCCTTTTGTGTACGTGTATAGCTTTATCACTGGGGTATCTGAGCATAGGAAGTCATTATGTATGCATATATATATATATACAGGATTCATAGCCAAAACGACACGCAGCACTCAAAATATATATTATCCATAATATTAGCAAACTAATATATAATAAGTAATGAAAAATAACAATAATTTATACATATATATATATAGTCGATCATTATTAGTTTAATTTCACGTGACACACATTAAGTAACAACCCTGATCATGATCATCATTTTCAAAGGATGATCATTTTCAAAAAGAGAAAAAATAGAAAAAGCAGTTCATGCATGATGTGGGGGTGACTTTGAGCGGAGGATCTTAATTGGTCTTTGCCGTGAAGCTTATTATATAACATATAGCTCATTAATTAGCAACAACACGTAATTAAAAGCATGACATGAATGTACCCCGACCTCATGTCTTCTTCTTAGTTTGAATGTTTAGATGTTAAAGTGATGTCTTATACTTATGAATAATAGTTTTCACAAAATTAAACTACAAATTATGAATAATAATGAACTGTTTATAAATAATAACAGTGAACTTGTCATCGAGCTGTGATGGGTATAGTATCATTTTCTATAATTTGCCACCTGTGATATTATCAACAAACTCAATGCAGTCTATGATCAAAAGGGGCACATATTGATATCTATTCATATGTACATATATTGTAGAAGCAAGCCTAAAAAAATAGAGAATTACTAAACCATGCAGTTCTTAAAAAAAAAATAGTTTATATTTCATAAAAAAAAAATTAAAAAAAAAAGGAGTAATTAAAGGCTGCATGCACCAAAATGACTGTGGGAAGGCAACGAGGTTGCACATATATTATATAAATTTCCATTATCTTAGCATGAATTTCAATGTTGGACTGAGGAGGGTGCTGAGTAAATTGTGAATAAGGTTATAACTAGGAAAACTTTGTAATGTTTCTTCATGAATGGAAGTTTATTATCATATTCAAATAAATAAAAAAGGAAATTCCTGCCAATGTAAGTCATATTATATGCAGCTGGTGCATGTGCTTAACAGATTTCCATTGGAATTAAGCAATGAAATGTATTTACTAGACAGAGCAGTAGCAATAGTTCGTTTTATACTCAATATAATATATATACTCCTATATATGAGTACGCAAATAACTCCCAACTATTTCATAAAGGCACTATACTCTCAAGTACTTCAACCAAGTCAAAGACAAAACTTTGTTTCTAATAGAAGCAGCCAATGTAAACTTTCCCATAATAAAATGCTTTTTAATATACTGGCAGAAGCAAGTCAGAACTACAGACAATGCTTCCACGCATATTATATGAAATAAAGTCCTCATGATTTATGTATAAAGGATTGGAATGGATAGTTGGTAATACAACACCTAGATATTGACAGCGATATATATGGCTGTCAATATCTTGTAAAATGAAAAAGATTGGATAAAAGGGGGAAGTCTTGTAAAATGAAAGTAAAAGCGGTATAGGATAGAGGGTGGCTAGCGTCTTCATAGACGGGAGCAAAGTTATAAAAGAAATAAGAGATCAAAAGTAGAAGAGAATATAACAATATAGATCAGGAGATTAGGAGTGATCAAAACCCACCTTGGTCCTCCACATAATGCGTTAATAACACAAACTCCTAATCTTTTGAAAAGCCACAAGCAACAAATTCCCTTCTTATGTTTTTAAGGGTTCCACAATTTGAAGTAGATAAGATAATGATCTTTTGGTGATTCCAAAGTAGCAACAACATTAAGGTTTAAAGAATAGATGCTCATATATGATTGTCATATATATGCTGTTTTTTTTTTTGTGCAGCTTGTTAACTTTAACTTATTTATTTTTTGCCCTTATACCACAACTTGACAATGCTTTCCAAAGATTAAAATGTTGGGGATACAAAAATCAAATCGGAAAAGTTAATCTTTTACAAAATGCTTCACAAAGCATGAAAAGTAGTGCTCTTTGATATTTCTTAGGAAATATTACAATGTTCTACTTACATATGGGATACAGCAACAGGATTGAAACATGGAAATTATTAATTAAAATTGTCTTCGTAATATTTAAGAGAATTCGCTGGGTTGGGATGTAGATGAAAAGTACACTAAAAAGGGATAAGAAAGTGTAAAGAGAGATTTATGAGGTGTGAATAACTCGCTAATGGATTTAGCACAAGGAAGTGATCATGTATATTATTATATATATTATTATTATTATTAATATATATTATTATAAATTTTTTATCTAAAGCTACTTGACAAACCCATAACTTGTTTAACAATCTTGTAACCTAACATGATCATCATGAACTAGTAGATATGCAACGAACTCAACATGGCATATGATTTGATAGATACATATATATAACCTACAGGAATAATACGCAAAACTTACTTAGAAAGATAACGCAATCAAACTCCTACATGTTAGCTACAAGTTGTTGCGATGTAAGTTAATCAAAATTAACTATATAAAATAACAAAATAATGAATATTAGAAAAGAAAGAAAAATACACACATCTTTTCTCTGAAGAGATCATCATATATGTACTGTTTAGTTCGTGCATGTTTAAGACAAATTCTAGAATAATGACTTATTGCGACAATTTTATTACCGGGAAACCAAAAATAGAGACAATAGGCCCATTGTCTTATAGTGGTAGGGTATCTAATATACAGCTTGGAGGTCAGATCGGGGTTTCTTCCGCTCGAGGTATAGTTTAATATTTCAAAACATTGATCGATCATAGCCAATTTCCGCTGATTTTCAGAGAAAATCAGAACAACAAAGCATACATATCGGGGTAACGGCAGATCACATGCATGCATGGAATACAAACTGAAAAAATTAAACTCAAATACATATATATATATATAAATGTGGAGAATCACTGTTGCAGGCATACTGAAATGATGTTAGCAGCAATAAACACTATAGCCATGCAATAACGATCTACCAATGTCAATTATGAAAAAAATTCGCCAAACCAAAATATATTACCTACGGATGGTTTCTGGATCCCCGTATGTGCTAATGGCAAATATACAATAATGCAACCAAATATCCACCAAATACGTCACTCCTTGTACTGCCCGTTCATAAACCTCCACTACTTTCTCAACAGAGCCTAGATGAGCCACATATGTATGATACTTTTTCCAATAACCATAACACAAAGGAAATTCTGCCAAAAAAGCAGAATAAGCTTTATGGATTTTCAAAATGTTCTCCTGCACCAAGCAGAGATGAAGATGTTATTTCCACCGGGAAATAATAAATCATAGGGCAATAACGTCTGCAACAAAAGTCTGAAGACAACCAGAAACAGCAGATGCTTATCACTCTGAAAAATTATTTCGTGAGAATTCTCATGAAAAACGTACACAACTTAATTCTAAAAATAATAACAAAAACATAAAAAGGAAACCAAATTCTTACCCATCCACTGGTATGCATATAATATAAACTGTAAACCCCAAAAAAGAAGCCCATCTAAACAAAGGCAAACCCCAATTTAGCAACATTCAAACACTCCAAAATAAGATTCATGCAGTGAACAGCAGGAACAGCCCCATAAGACTTCTTGATTAAAGAACAATGGCATTTTAATGACACTGGACAATGGAATATTACTTTCATCCAAACAGCACCTCAAGATTGGGAAATGGAGATGTTTTCCTCTCTTTTTTCAATCTCTTGTATTCTACGAGTATGAGAGGTGTAGAGGATACCATATCATGTGTTCCATAAAGGAAAACGAAGTTTCAATGCTCAAAGGTTCTACCCCTTTCACATTCCATGTAAATAGAGTTTTTTATCAAACAAAAGGGTGAGAACATACTAAGACATAAGCTTCTAAGTAATATTTGAGGGAAACACTTCCTATCGCTTACGGGATTGTCCAATGTGTTTTTCTCAAAACATAAGCATAAATATTATAGCAAAACACCAGTGTTTCGAATTGCCCTAAACGGTTTAAAAAGTCGAACTGGAAAAGAGATAGAACAGAGTAATTTACCTTGGGAAATCGACTCCGACGTTCACTCCACGAAACGGGCCGATGATGATGAAGAACAAAGCCAGAACATCACAGAAAAAACCGCAACTTTCTTCACACTTTAGGGCCGAGGCAATAGCGATTGAAGACGCCGATTAGTGGGGTTTCGGTGGGGGGGAGCAGAGTAACTCGCTGCACTGGTTTCAGAACCACTGGGCTGGAGCAGCTGGAGGTGATTTAGTGGTTTCAATCGGTGGAAGGGAAATAATTTCTATTTCGGTGCTTCGGTTGTGGATAATGTGCAGGAGGAAGAGAGAAATGAAAAAGAACAAGTGGGGGACGAAGGGGCTTTCGGGATTTGGGGGGGGGAAAAATAAAATCCTCATATGCTTTTGGCGCCGGATGGAAATCACAGTTGCAGCGATTTTTGTCCGCCGGTATAAGATTATAATCTTTTACAGCGATTTATTTCGCCTCTATTACAATAAAAATCGCTGCAACTGATTATGTTTATTTTGCAGCGACAATAATCGCCGTAACTAACATTAAAATCGCCGCAATAACTAAAACAAATAGACCGCGCGTTTAAAGCCGCGTCGACCAAGAAAATCGCCGCAGAAAATAGCTTATTGCGACGATTTTATTACCGGCAGACAAAAAGTCGCCGCAATAGGCTGATTTTCTTGTAGTGTGATGGGCTAAAAGGCACTCGTCAAGGAAGCCATTAATGCAGCGGATGGTGCTGCCGTTGTTGATCTCCTTCATTAAATTAGTAGAAGCCGTAGCTCCAAGCCTCCATGAGGACCATTAATAGGCGGAGCCCTGAGCATAATACTAACTAGGAGGAAGGCAAGTAGGGTAACCTTCTTTCTTTTTTTCTTCTTCTTCTTCTTCTTTTTTGAAAAAAAAAAAATTAATGGAGGTCAAGCCTCTTTATTAATAAATGTCCTCATAAAAGGCTGAGGATAAACCGCGATACAATTTCCAGACTGAAGACAGACCCCACGAAACAACCATTACAGACCCAACATCTTATAAACGATAAAAGAACATCCCCCCTTATCCAAAAGATAATTGTTAAGGATTCCTCAGAATCTTCTCCTGATTCTTAGCCATCCTTCCTAACTTGTTATAGTTGACCCTTAATTGTAGGCTTGTAATCCGATTGTAATCCGTTTGTTATTCTTTGTGATTCTTTCCTTATCAATTGTATAGCAGCACTTGTATATGTATATGGCATTCGGCCACCAAAGTGTGGTGATTTTACAAACATTCTCATGGTATCAAGAGCCCTATAGGAATCACTTCCGATATATATTTTTTTCTTCTCTCTTTCCGTTCTTCCTTTTTCATGGCCGAACCTCTCTCTTTCAATACCATGGTTCACATGGTCACTATCAAGCTCTCGGCAACCAACTATTTACTCTGGAAAAGCCAACTTATGCCCCTGCTTCAATGCCAGGATTGTCTCGGTTTTGTTGATGGTTCCTTCACCAAACCATCCGAAACTCTAGCTAACACCACCGACGGCACTTCCCTGCCCAATCCCAAGTTTCTTGAATGGAAACTCAAAGATCAGAAGATCCTTAGCCTATTGCTGTCGTCCCTCTCTGAAGAAGCCATGGCAGCTGCTGTTGGCCACGCGACCTCTCGGGATGTCTGGGTTGCACTCGAACGTGCCTTCAGCCATGGCTCCAAAACTCGTGAGTTACGTTTGAAGGATGAACTGCAACTTATGAAGAAAGGAAACCGATCTGTTGCTGAGTTTGCCCGTGCATTCAAAGGTCTCTGTGATCAGTTAATGGCCATTGGACGTTCGGTTGATGAACTCGATAAGTCCCATTGGTTTCTTCGTGCTCTCGGCACTGAGTTCGCTGGCTTCTCCTCTACGCAGATGGCTCTCACGCCACTGCCCTCCTTCCATGATTTGTTTCCTCTGGCCGAAAGCTATGATCTGTTTCAAAAATCTCTTGAAACTCACTCTGTTTCACCTGCAGCTTTCATGGCAAACCGTTCTTCTGGTCGTGGCGCACAGTCTCGCTCCACAGGCAATCGGAGCTCCAAAGGTGGCTCTAATGGCAGCACGGGAGGCTCCTCATCTGGTATCCACTCCTCCAGCAACAACCGCTCCCGTCGCCCCTACACTCCTCGCTGCCAAATCTGCAAAACAGAGGGCCATACAGCCGATGGCTGCCGCAACTGCTATGATCGTGCGGAACAATCGGCCCAGCTTGCTGAAGCTTTCCAGCAGAATTGTTCTCTTGCAGAAGGGCTGTCCAGTTCCGACTGGTATCTTGATACGGGTGCCTCCACTCACATGAAGCCGGACTCGACTGCACTCGACACTTCTGAGCAATATGTTGGTAAGGATAAAGTTGTTGTGGGCAATGGGGAGTCTTTTCCCATCACCCACACGGGTACCTCTAACCCTTCTCCCAACTTAAAATTGCTTGATGTTTTATTAGTTCCTCATCTCACCAAAAATCTTCTCTCCATTAGTAAATTGACTTCCGACTTTCCTTTTCAAGTCACTTTCACTAATTCTTCCTTTCTTATTCAGAACAAGATCACAAGAAAGGTGGTGGCAACTGGAAGACGTGATGGCGGTCTCTATGTACTAGAGCGTGGCAATGATGCTTTTATTTCTGTCCTTAATAAATCTGCTCTTACTGCGTCGTATGACCTATGGCATGCGCATCTTGGTCATGTTAATCATTCTATCATTTCATTATTAAATAAAAAAGGACAGTTATCTCTTACTTCAATTTTGCCTAACCCTGCTATCTGCGCTACATGTCAATTTGCAAAAAGCCATAAGCTTCCATTCTCCACTCATACTACTCGGTCCACCTCAATTTTGGGCCTTATTCATTGTGACATATGGGGACCGGCCCCGGTTAAATCTAAAATGGGTTTTTCTTATTATGTCATATTTGTCGATGATCACTCTCGCTTTACATGGCTTTATCCTATGAAATTTAAATCTGATTTTATTGACATTTTTCTTCAATTTCAGTCCTTTGTGGAAAATCAATTTTCTTGCAAAATAAAAATTTTCCAGAGTGATGGTGGTGCTGAGTTTTGTAGCAATCGTTTTCAATCTCAACTCCGCTCCTCAGGCATTCATCACCAAATGTCTTGTCCCTACACTCCTTCCCAAAATGGACGCGCTGAACGCAAGCATCGCCACGTGACTGAAATGGGCCTTGCGCTCTTATTTCATTCACGCGTACCCACTTACTATTGGGTTGACGCTTTTAGTACCGCGGCTTATATCATTAACCGGTTGCCCGCCCCACTTCTTGGAGGAATTTCTCCCTTTGAAATTTTACACGGTAAACCTCCACTCTACACCAACTTTCATCCCTTTGGTTGCAGAGTTTATCCTTGTTTACGTGACTATGCCGCTAACAAATTTTCTCCTCGCATCATTCCTTGTCTCTTTTTAGGCTACAGTCCCTCCTATAAAGGCTTCCGCTGTCTGGATCCCCTCACCTCCAAAATCTATGTCACCCATCATGCCAAATTTGATGAACAAAATTTCCCCTTACTACCAACCTCTATCGCCCAGCCTCCCGCATCCTTAGATCTCTCCCGTTTTATGGAACCCATAGAAACCCACGACCTACCCCTACCCCCTACCCCCATGCCCCCCACAACTCTATCTGATCCGCATTCTCGGTCTGGGTCTCATGCATGTCGTCTTTGTCCTGACTCTTTCTCTGAGCCTATGCAGGTATCTACTGAGTCTCTTGCTCATGACTCCTCAGCACAGGTTCCGCCGCAGTCTAATGCTCCAGTTTCTCGTGCTCCGTCCTCTCACCCGATGGTCACTCGAGCTAAGGCAGGGATTTTCTGGCCACGATACCCCACTTACCTCAGTCATCATGTCTCAGGGCTCCTGCATGCCCTTCTTACCACATCTGAGCCTTGTGGGTTCAAATCTGCTGCTAAAAATCCTGCATGGCTCGCTGCTATGGATGAAGAGGTCAAAGCTCTTCGTGACAACTGCACTTGGGATCTTGTTCCTCGGCCTCCCAAAACAAACATTGTGGGTTCTAAATGGGTCTTTCGCACCAAGTACCTATCTGATGGCTCTATTGACCGCCTCAAGGCCTGTCTTGTTGCCAAGGGCTACACTCAGCTTCCTGGTCTTGATTACACAGATACCTTCAGTCTGGTGGTCAAAGCCTCCACTGTTCGTGTTGTGCTCTCTTTGGCCGTTACTTATGGTTGGCCCCTTCGTCAACTTGATGTAAAAAATGCTTTTCTTAATGGCATCTTGCAGGAGCATGTTTATATGGAGCAACCTCCTGGCTATGTTGATCCTCGATTCCCTCATCATGTATGCAAACTCAAGAAGGCACTTTATGGTCTCAAGCAGGCTCCGCGAGCTTGGTTCCAACGCTTCAGCTCATTTCTTTTAAAGCTTGGGTTTACTTGCAGTCGTGCGGATACCTCTTTGTTCATTCTTCATCGCCAGCAGCACATTATTTATCTCTTATTGTATGTTGATGACATTATTCTCACTGGCAATAATGAGTCATTCCTTAGCAACTTCATTTGGCAACTTCACTCCGAATTTGCCACCAAGGATTTGGGGTCCCTTAGCTATTTCCTTGGTCTCGAAGTCACTCCCACCTCTGAAGGTCTTTTCCTCAGCCAAACCAAGTACGCACGTGATATTCTTGCGCGTGCTCAGCTACTTGACTGCAAACCTGTCACAACTCCTATGGTTGTTGCCCAGCGCCTCTCCTCTACTGGTTCTCCGTTTGAAGATGTCACTCTTTATCGTTCTCTTGTTGTTGCACTGCAATATCTGACTATCACTCGCCCTGATCTTGTTCACTCGGTCAATTCTGTCAGTCAATATTTGCATGCTCCCACTGATGAACATTTTCAGGCTGTGAAGCGCATCCTTCGTTATGTAAAGGGCACTCTCCACTTTGGTTTATCCTTCACTGCCTCCTCTTCCGCTAGCATTACTGCCTATTCTGATGCTGATTGGGCCGGCTGTCCTGACACTCGGCGCTCTACTTCTGGATACTCTATCTATTTGGGTGATAATCTTGTCTCTTGGAGTGCCAAAAAGCAACCCACGGTCTCTCGCTCCAGCTGTGAATCTGAATATCGTGCCTTGGCTTCCACTGCTGTTGAAGTTCTATGGTTAGACCACCTCCTCCGTGACCTGCGTGTCTCCGTTTCAGCTCGTCCTCTTCTTCTGTGTGACAATAAGAGTGCCATCTTCTTAAGCTCCAACCCAGTCTCTCACAAGCGCTCTAAGCATATTGATCTGGACTATCATTTTCTTCGAGAACTTGTGGTTGCTGGTTGGATTCGCACTCAACACATTCCTACTACACTTCAGGTTGCTGATGTTTTTACTAAGAGTGTCTCACGACCTCTCTTCACGTTCTTTCGATCCAAGCTATGTGTGTCCTCTAATCCCACGCTTAGCTTGCGGGGGGGTGTTAAGGATTCCTCAAAATCTTCTCCTGATTCTTAGCCATCCTTCCTAACTTGTTATAGTTGACCCTTAATTGTAGGCTTGTAATCCGATTGTAATCCGTTTGTTATTCTTTGTGATTCTTTCCTTATCAATTGTATAGCAGCACTTGTATATATATATGACATTCGGACTCCACCAAAGTGTGGTGATTTTACAAACATTCTCAATAATGACCTCTTAGACTGGTTGGAAGCTCAGAACTATACTTCCACACCTTACATGCTTTCTATTTCTGCTCTGATCTCTTCTTGATCTCCGTATTTTATATAATGTGCTAATAGGACTCAGTTCGTCTTATGCTAGCTGCACTTTACAGCCGTGGCGATTGTGGTGGTTGAAACTGCAATGGCAATATCAAGATAGCCTCTGCAAACCTTACGTGGCAATATGGAGATGGTCTGATTCAATCAGAGCCGAGTTTTTTTGGGCCAAGTTGGTATACACAGACAGTAAAGCCGTGGATGTTGAAATTCACATGAATTAATCGTTCATATATTCCTCCATCTTCAACTTAGATAATTGTTTTATTAGATTAATATATGGTTGTTTTTTTCTCTAGTTTTTTTTTCTTTTCGAAATTTAATACTGCGTTCAGTCTTGTGTTCTACGAAATGAATTTGAGTCTTGTGTTCTAGCACTACTAGCTAGGAGCACTCGAGGTTTTTGCACGCTCACCACCCAAGCTTTAGTACTCTTCCATACACTAGAAGTGCCCCCAACTCCCAACCCATTCTACCAATATATACTACAAGAAAACTTCTTATTTGTGGCCAACTATTTCCTACAAAATGACTATTTTTTATTAAAATTAGTTTATTTTTATTGTAAATAATCATTCTCGTTGTAAATAACTCGTCCCAAATGCTCTTTTTTTTTAGTAATTAAAGTGCTTCCTTCCGCCAATTCAATTGCCCAAACTCAAAAAGTAATTAAGTGGTAGGCCAGACATGAATGGATAGAAGATAATGAAAGCCATAGATTACTCGGCTTGGTGATGGCTCTGCAGACCATGCACCTAGTCTTTCTCGATTTTTCCCAAAGTATCACTTTAGGTATAATGAACCCCCATCAAAAAAAAAAAAAACGTTTTCGCGTTGAAGTTCAACCTTTGTATAAGGAAAATTTCCCAAGTAGTAAAATATGTGTAAAGCATGGCCGTTGAAGTTCTTTAGGAAGAAATTTAACGAAGAATTCTATCCCCATATAAATTCATTCTCTTAATTACTATTCCCCTTAGATCATCATGATCAGTAGTTATGAATGATAAATTCTTTTCCGATCAAGAAAAACTGTTTTATAAATTGTTCATCATTTTCATATTAAAATAAACTCTATCACATATCAAGGAATGCACATTTGCTTCCAAAATTCTAGCATAGTCACAGACTACACAACAGAAACCCAAGCTGGCGTATAAGGTGGGTGGGCAATGGGGGCAAATTATATATTTGATGAGGAGGAAGTAAGTACACAATATATAATTTGTGAATAATAATAAACTGTTTGTAAATAATAATGAATAGTAATGAAGTAGTCTCTTACCAAACATAGCTAAGTGATTAGGGATACAAAGTATTTCTCAAACAACGCTCATATTAATAATATCATTAATTTTTATCAATCGTTATTTTTCTAGATTTCTCACATGAGTATATGTTGATGGGCGGTTTCTAGTGAAAATTCTAGCCCGCTCAGAAATCAACACTAAACAAAGCAAGTCTACCACACTAATGATGAATGCAATCATGACCAGTCGGCCTCCAGCTCCGGGTTTTCCAACCCACACTCGATCGGCCCCCAACTCTCCCATCCACTACTGGTGCGCCCGGCCCACCTCCCAACCCACTCAACAAAGTGCATCTTCCACCAAGTATTCACACAATATCGACCTTCTAGAGTTACCACTGCTTGTTCAGTTAAGAATTAAGCCATTAATTCAAAAATAATCTTATATTAGGAGTTCTTTACGCTGCTCGTACCATCCACGCCACATTACTTGGTCATTAATGATGAAAATAGATCGAAGACCTTCAGAAGTTAATGATGAAGGCTTCATGGACCAACATCGAACGCTCCAGGTCAAGCAGCCTCTCAGCTTTCTAACCTCAAAAATCGTAACTAAGCATAGAAAGAAAATTTCATTGGCCGATCGAATTCCCCACTCACCGGGATTGCAAGACTTTATTCTGTTAAAATAGTACTGTCATTATGCTCTTCAGTGGTGATAATGCACAATACTCATATGATTTTTTTGAAGTAAAATTGGTGTATATGACACGATATGTATCATATATATCAGGTTTAGATGCGATCGAGGGGGTTTATATAGAGACTCCAAGTTAACATTTTATATATATACAGCCATACCTTAACAATGATAAGGTTCCCATCTCTCTAGCACTCTCTTCGGCAATGACTAATCCTAGCTGCAATAACTTTTGTAAGCCAACCCTTTCAAATCTCTCCACAATCTTTCTCTCGTTCTTGCTCCACTTTCTCATCTGCCCTATTGCCGGCGAATTGGCACCTCCATATACTCCTACTGAAAATATTGCCCTCTCCTGTGGCTCCTCCGGCCACTCTATCAAATCATTAGATGGTAGGACATGGATCGGAGACATCAACTCCTCAATCTTCCCCATTGAAAAATTACAAAACAACGCATCAGTTACCTCTGCGGCTGGCCAACCAACAACTTCGACCGGAGTACCTTACATCACAGCACGCGTCTCTCACTCCGAATTCACCTACGTATTCCAGGTCACTTCTGGCCAAAAATTCATCCGACTATACTTCTACCCAGCTACATACCAAAACTTTGAGCGCTCCAAAGCCCTTTTCTCTGTCAAAATTGGCCCCTACACTCTTCTTCACCAATTTAATGCATCGCTTACTGCCGATTTCGATGATAATCCTTTGGATACTATATACAGAGAATTCTGCATTAACGTGGTAGATGAGCAGTGGCTAAACATAACTTTTATTCCAAGCCCAGATACGATAGATACGTATGCATTCATCAATGGAATAGAAGTTGTATCGATGCCACCATATCTTTACTACACTAAACCCGACGACCAAGAAAATGGGTTCAAATTTATCGGAGAACCAAACCAGCGTGAGCGCATCGAAAACAGCACTGCTCTGGAAATGGTATACCGCATAAACGTGGGTGCAGGTGAAATACCGCCTTCTGAAGATACAGGAATGTTTCGGATGTGGTCAGCTGAGGGCGCCTACCTGACGTCCTCTGGGACAAGTGTTTTACCTGTCAACTTAACTGTCCACCTCCAGTTTACCCAAATCCCTGCTTACACTGCGCCAGAAAGAGTCTATAAAACCGCACGGTCTATGGGAATGAATAATGAGTTAAACAAGAAGTATATTCTCACCTGGCAGTTTCCCGTGGATTATGGGTTCATGTATATGGTAAGGTTACATTTTTGCGAGTTCGAGTCGGAGATTCGTGTAATCGGTGATAGAGTGTTCCTCATCTTCATAAATAATCAATCCGCAGAGGGAGGATTCGACGTGATAAGACAAAGTGGTGGAAACGGGGTTCCAATATATAAGGATTACGCTGTCTTGATGCCCAATGCCCAAAGAAATGAGAAGAAACTAAACCTCTCTGTCGCTTTGCAGGCAAACCCAGCTGATTGGCAAACCGCCAGAAGTGATGCTATCTTGAATGGTATTGAAATCTTCAAGTTGAGCAACGTCGACGGCAATCTCGCTGGACCCAATCTCGACCCTCGTGATATATTGACCCCAACAACCACTACGCCGCCGAGCCAATTGCACAAAAGGCGAACAAGGGTTAATGCAATCTTGAAAGCAATAATTGGTACTCTTGGAGGTGTAGTTTTCATCGTGGCCGTGCTATCTATTGTCGGATTCTTGATTTTCAGGCGAAACAAGAGGATCAGGCAAGAGGGCTCCAGTGATGGGACAAGTTGGTGGTATCCATTTTCGTCTTCAAAAACCAAGTCAAGGACTAGTGGCTCATCTCTTCCATCTGATTTGTGCCGTTGCTTCTCACTGACTGAAATTAGAGCTGCGATCAATAACTTCGACGATGCTTTCATCATTGGGGTTGGGGGTTTTGGCAATGTCTACAAAGGGTATATTGATGATGGGGCCACCCTTGTTGCAATCAAACGACTGAACCCAAGGTCGAGACAAGGTGCCCATGAGTTCCAGACAGAGATTCGGATGCTCTCCCAGCTTCGCCACCTCAATCTCGTATCTCTTATTGGCTATTGCAATGAACAACAAGAAATGATCCTCGTCTATGATTACATGGCCCGCGGGTCGCTTCGGGATCATCTCTACAATACCGACAAACCACCTCTTTCATGGGAGCAACGACTCCAGATATGTATCGGTGCGGCCCATGGGTTGTATTATCTACACAGGGGCACAAGCCGCACAATCATTCACCGAGACGTGAAGACGACAAATATTTTGTTGGACGAAGAATGGGTGGCAAAGGTTTCTGATTTTGGATTGTCTAAACTGGGCCCAACCGGTCATTCCATGACCCATGTGAGCACAGAGGTCAAGGGCAGCATTGGGTACTTGGATCCAGAGTATTACCGCCGTCAGCAGCTGACTGAGAAGTCCGACGTGTACTCGTTTGGCGTCGTCTTGTGTGAAGTGTTGTGCGCAAGGGCACCTTTGGTTCGCAATGCTGAGAAAGAGCAAGTGAGCCTATCAGAGTTGGTCCGGAAACGCCATCGGAGCGGAAAGCTTGATCAGATAGTCGATCCATTTTTGACAGGCAAGATTTCGCCGGAGTGTTTGAGGAAATTTGGTGAGATTGCAGTAAGTTGTTTACTTGACGATGGAGTCGAGCGACCATCGATGGACGATGTGGTTGGAGACCTCGAATTTGCGCTACAACTGCAACATTGTAAAACTGGTAAAAAACCAGTAATTGGGGATCATTGTGATGGCGTTTTTACCAGTAGCAGTGGAAGCGAGCCCAATGGAAAGAGAAGCAGCAGCGAACTGGAGCCGAGTTTCGGGGAAAAGGAATCATATAGCTTGATCTCTGGGACAGCGTTCTCTGATCTTGTGAATCCGAAAGGACGATAAAGATCAATATGGTATGTTAACTCTTCTCAAACATAGCATAACAGCGTGCAATTAATGCTTATAAAGATCAAAACTCAGCTATATATTATTAGCTTGATGCTATTATTTTCTTCAAATGACTAATTCTAGATATAATTTCAAGATCGATAGGCTTACTCTTCAGCTATATTTCCAATAAAATTCAATCACCAAAAATCCATCACCATGTGTACTTAGCACATGAAACAAAACTGCCAATGTGTTGGGTTGCATGTGGAGCCTGGTTCGTGAGCAGAAAATGCGTAACCCGTGAGTTCGCTCGATCTGGCATTCGAGCGAACTGGAGCTGAGTTCGCTCGAGGTGCGCTCGACAGTGAGCTCGAGCGAAGCTCAACCCGTGAGTTCGCTCGAGTCTTGCGCAACAGTGGGCTCAAGCGAGATACAAACCTTAGCATTCGCTCAAGCAAATGTTTATTGGTTGTTCGCTTGAGGCGCGCTCAATACGCTTGTTAAGAGCCTCGGTCTAAACATAAGTCTTCCTCTCCTTAGATCCGAATGATGAAGCCTCCTAGGCCGATCAAAAGAAACACATGAAGATCTCCTCCCACAAGCCTAGATCCAACAATATCATTAGGTTAAAGGTTGGTGTTTGAGTTGAATGAGGTTTCGAGTAGGTGTTTGGAATGCAAGCAAGAAAATAACATAGAATTGAATCATTCTTATTCATGTATTACAAAGAGTCATTCTCTACAAGGGATTCACAAATTGCACCCTAGTAGCCCAAGTGTAGAGCAAATCACACTAGCGCCGAAATTTCTAAAAGCCAAAGAATGAACAAAAATTAGGCCACAAGGCCTTTATTTGTAGGGCTTTCTAGCAAAATGCCTACACAAATGAAATACTAAAAACTAGAAAAATAAAGTCTAAAACATAGGAGATAAAGTCTAAAAGTTAAGTAATAAAGCCTAAAATGAAGGGATAGGCTTATCCCCTCTTGGTGGCCTTATGGTGTCTTGGTTTGTCTTGGACTCTTCCTCTCTCTTTGCCTTTCTTAGAGTCAATCTTGGACTCTACCTAATCTTGTGTAATCACTTGAGAGTCTTTCTTGATCTTGTCTCTATCATCTCCAACAATCTTATCTTCTAGAAGTCTTGAGTCCCCCTCCTTCATGTCTCCTTCGTGGCCATGGGTTGGGCTTGCTTGGCCATGGTTGGTTGTGGCTTGCCATGGCATGCTGTAAGCTAGCCCGTGGCTTGCTTCTGGTTGGCCCTTGTGGGTTGCTGATGGGCAAGCCATGTGTGGCCTTGGCCTGTCCTCCACTGGTCCTTGGAACTGTTGAGGTATGGGCCATGTCACGACTAAGGTCAGGTCATGGACTGCGTGTGGCACGGGCCATGGTGTAGCTAAGGCTAGGCCATGGCTTGCTCGTGACATGGGTCGTGGTGCAGCCAAGGCTGGGCCACGACCTGTCATGGGTTCAAGGTGCCATGACTTGGCCATGGCTAGATCATGGCCAAGGCAAACCTCGGCCTTGGCTGAGCCACAAAGTCCTTCTAAGACCTTGCATGTCCCCACCAAGTCTTCAGACACAGCTGCCCAATCACTCATATTTTCTCTCCCAACACATTTTCTTCTAGGGTTCTTGTCAACGCCGCTCTAGCGAAGGACATAATTGTTTGCCAATTAGGGTTTTCAGTGCCGTTCTTTATAAATAGTGTTAATTACACTTTGTCCCCTCAAACTTTTACTCAATTCATAATGTGCCTCCGAAATTACTAATTGCATCAAAGTGGACCCTCGAAGTTTCAAAACTTCCCAATCCCCCCTTCCGTCTACCAGCAACGTTAAATCTATCGAAAATTCACTGTATGTGTTGCTCATGTGCATAACATTTACTGCAAATATGTAATTTTCATCTAATTTATTATCATTAACCATATAAAATATAAAATAATATATGATATCAATTAATAATAAATAATAAATCATCATAAGAGATCTGGGCAGTAGATCACTTGTTGAAGTTGTGACAAGCCAGGCCACATCAAGAGAGACTGCCAGAATTAGGAAAGTGTTGAGAAGGACTCCGTGAATGTAGTGGCTGAAGAAATACAGGATGCCTTAATCTTTGTAGTGCGCAGTTCGATTGATGATTGAGTGTTGAATTTAGGGGCTTCATTTTATAGCACCTCACATCTTTGATATTTTAGGAAGATGTACGCGGCTAATGGAGAGGCATTGGATGTAGTGGGAGTGGGTGATGTGCCCATCACACTTCCAAACAGGGGTGTGTGGGCTTTAGAGCAAGTCAGATACATTCCAGATTTGAAGAAAAACCTGATCTCTGCGAGACAGCTTGATGACAGCGGTTATGCAGTAGCTCTTTGTGGAAGAGCGTGGAAGATCACTAAGGGTATGCTAATCATGGTGCGTGGTAAGAGATTTAACTCTTTGTATTTAACATCAAGTTCCAGTGATGTGCAAGGAAATATAAGATTGCAAAAAGGCAGGCTTTGTCATGCAAATCAGATGAGGAAGCAAAAGTGAGTCAATTTTGTCGTTTATCATGTCACCCCGGGGAAGTTGGCTAAGGTTTCCAAGATCGGTAGGAGACCAGATACTCCTAGTGCAGTGGTCGTTATTAGTCGCCTAGTGGATGTGTTGACTAAGGGCAATGCACGTGAGAGATTGAAGTCGGGCTCGACTTTAGCGCGTTCTTCTAGCTTAAAGATGGGAGCTATGAGCTGTAGAGGTGATAGGACTTGGCTGGAAACAGTGGTTGGCGTGTGGAGAACCAGTCTCTAAGTGGGAGATGGGTTGCATGTGGAGCCTGATTCGTGAGCTAAAAAGGCGCAATTTGTGACTTTGCTCGACTGTCGCTCGACTTGGTGCTCGGGCGAAACTCAACCTATGAGTTCACTTGAGATGCGCTTGACAGTGGGCTGGAGCGAAGTGCAACTCATGAGTTCGCTCAAGTCCTGCGCGACTATGAGTTCGAGCGAGACATAAACCCTAGTGTTCGCTCGAGCTACGCTTAACACACTGCTCGAGCCAATGTTTATTGGTTGTTTGCTCAAGGCGCGCTCCACATGTCACTCTAGCAAATGACGTAATTTTTTGCCAATTAGGACTTCCAGTGCCGTTCTCTATAAATATGTAATATTTTTACTTCTTGTATACGAAAATTTGGCAATTGCAGAGTGAACATACGTACGTTATGTGTGAGAAAGAAAATGAATTATAACCGAATTTGGAGAGATGGTGTGGTTCAAGTACTGCATTTTAGAATGCACATAACCAATCATAGTCGGATACATGTGGATTAACATTTATCTACACTTTAGAAAGAAATTATATATTTTACGGTAGACTAATTAATAATATATAAGATTAATGGGATTGTCTCGTTTTAAATTATTTTAAATTTAAATTGAGATTATCACTTTACTGAAAATAAATTTGTAAAAAACTTGCATGCGGATGATTAGTGATCATTGAACTAACTCGATGTTAAGGTTGTGTTTGGCTGCAACTAGTTAAATAATTGCCACAAATAGTTAAATATCACATAGATCATTTGGCGACAGATTAATGTTTCCGTAAAAGAATTCAAGGTGTCGAAATTATTGTTTTTAGTCTAGATTATTTGCGACGATAAATTTGGTACAGTAGCAAAAAAATATTTTTAGTGACGAATTTTTGCTCATAGGAAATAAAAAAACGAGAATGCAACAAAAATTGACTTTTTGCGATCAAATTAAAATTTTTGCAAAAGTATTGCTCGCAAAAAAACCAATTTTCTTGTAGTAGTTTTTGCGGCAACCAAAAAATGCTGTAAAAATTTAAAATTTTGCCGCAGCAAAAAAATAAACTATTGAAATTACCGTATGACACCATTTGTGACCAAATTTATCATCAAGTTTAATTTCATCCCAAAATGATATTTTTTAGCATCAATTTGAGCGACGACCAAAATATTTTTGACGCAAAAAACTATATTTCTTGTAGCTAAGTAGATTTACGCAAAAGAAGATCATGACTACTATCGTCGTGTACGTTTCTTTTGACAGTCACATCATGCACACTATATATATATAAACCAAATGAATCAAACATACATGCCGAAAACTGTATATATGAATCAAACATAAATAATTTGATGTTGAGAGCAGCGAAAATTTTCGAACTGTTACATAGCCAGAAGAGAATCAAAGAATTCGCTGAGAACAGTGTAATTAGATGGTTTTTTTGGTAAGGACTAAGGAGAACAGTGCAATTATGACGCCGGACAGGATAGCGATTATCCTGTAGGCTAGTTCCAACAGATGATTCACAAGAGAAAATTTGCCCAAAACCAGAGAAAAGTCTCTAGGGTTTAACGAAGTATTATAAAATTCAACAAAATCCCCAAATCAGTCCACAAGCCGGACTGTTATAGCCAAAAATCGTGTTTATCCGAATTTTGTCAAAAATAGCAAAATCTCGAAAATCACTCTAAATTGAAATTCAAAATAAAATAAGCAATCTGCAAAAAATCCGGCCCAAATCGGATTTAAAACGACTTCCTAATTGACAAGCGAAAAATTACCTTAAATAGTAAAAAATAACTAAAAATAGTGATTCGGAGGGGAAAACAGCAGAATTTGAGGTCGAAAAAAAGGCACATGGAGCCATGCTCAATGTGGACAGTGTGCGCGTCGAAAGGAGCTTTCCGAATTGGGGTCTTATGTGCGATTCTGACACCCGTAGTCAAAGTTATGGCCAAAAGACTGAAACACACTCAAAACGGCCCCAATGGGGAACACATCACAATCAATTCCTGCCTTTGCGCTGATCTGCCAACTCATGGTATCTCAGTGCCATCAAGGTGCAATCTGACAGCTCAGCATCATCTGTCTCGGATCCCCCTGCATCAAATTAGTATGCCTGTATTACCACGATGGAGGATGGGATCGTTGGTTAATCCTATGGGTACTCTCCCTTTATAAAATTGGAAAATAAAAGGAGAATTTAGTAATTTAATCACCGTCCGTAACACGTGCATGCGGTAGAGAAAAAATAACTTGCTGAGAAGAACGTAGAAAAAAATTGAAATTGCCACATGATAAATTTAAAAGAAAATACTACCCAACAAAATAATAAATTCCTACAGCAAATATAACCTTATGATCAAATATCTGATGTAAAAAAAGACATTCATGTGGACCACGTAATCCTAACATGCTAGTGTCTCAATTTCAACTTCCCGACATCAACAACCTTATTAGCAAACCATTTATCTCGATTGCTGCTCTGATCAGCACCGGTAGTAAACATATAATCGCTATCACTTATCGCCAACTTTTTAATCATCGAGCTGTTGGATTTGGCGAATCACACGAGCTCCCCTGAAGTTGTAATGCGAACTGGAGGCCACCCACGACGTCCTTCATGGATGGTCGTTTGCTTCTGTCATGCAGCAAATAGCTCATCGTAACCTCTACCAACTTTTTCAGACATTGGCATAATCCCATTCCTAAAAAATGGGTCAACAATCGCATCAAGCTTGTACTCATGTTTAAAAGGCGGAGAATCCTTTTCCAAATTTTTTTTCCCTCCTATTTCTCCCCCCAACCCCCTGATTCCATTACAACCTCGTTTTCCCTCTTGCGCGCGCAGCCTCCCCCCCACCCTCACTCCCACTCTCTCCACACTTTGAAACTCTGTGACGTCCACTACCTGCCGTGCCCGCCCCTCGCCGCCGTCAGCCCGACCCCCCTATCCACACCGTCAGCCTCTACCGGTAAGTCCGACGCTTTCTGGAGTCTACATTTCTATGTTCAGTCTCTGGTGATTCTAACGCCCATTCTCCTTCACATCGTGATATACCGGCCTTTTGGTATCTAAGACCCTAGGATTCAATTAGAACCTTTGTCACAACTAGGCATCTCAGGATTTATTGAATCCTCTATTGGTTTTCTATTTCCCTTTAATATGTATGAAAACCTTGTTTTGATTTTGTTCTTGATTTTAACCCAGATGGTTGAATGCAGGCTTTTGCCCCATTCTTTCCTAGAACGAAGAGAAGCATTGTACTATGATATTCTGGATTATTTGCTGTGCTGGTATATGAAGACTCCTGTACTAAGTGTAATTATCAAGTGCTCCTCTGCTCCTAGGGTGGCTTCCTCTAGTACTAATGTTACTGTAATAATGTCTAATATGATGCAAACAAGCAATACTTGATGGTTCCTAGTATTCCTCCTGCAATATTCTCCTCGATCTATGCATCTCTCAATACGGTCTGAGGAATGTTGGTCTTGTCTTGCATTGCTAAGATCTAATATGTCCCTCACCATATAAAGCTCTAGTTAATTTATGATTATGAATGTTCTTACTACTAATTCAATCGCATAACACATACTAGTTGCTTCGAGGGCTCAAATATTATACATCAAATTTGTTTTAGCTATATATGTATAAATATTAGGAATATTATACATAAAATATTAGGAATTTACCATGGTATCTTAGCTATGTATAAATTAGATTTGTTTTGTTGATTAAATTGGGGAATACTTGGCCTCTCTTTCTTCTTGTTTGACTATATATTTTGAAAAAGCAGTGATTCAACTCAATACAACACCTGGAGGAGGGGGGTGAATAGGTATAGTTCAAAGACATAAGACACAAACAATTAACACAGAAATTTGTTCACGAAGTGAAAACTCATTTGAAGAACATCTTCAAAATCTAAAACCACTCTGGGTGTAGGTCACCACCACAAATCTACTATAGAAATTTTAATTCATTACAACCAATTTAGAAACACTCACAAAACCTTTGCAGTAGCTAAACTTGGCTTGCAACTCTACAAGTGACCCACTCGATCTCTGCACACATGTAATGTTGGAACTCCGACCTTCCTATAGTATCCCACGAGAACCTCTCGATCTCTGCAGCAACAGTAGCTCCGGAAACCTTCTGGCCAAAGAACACGTCCACTCCAATGGACTCAAATGTGTTTGATCTTGAGTATGATATGATGGAGATATATTTTCCAAGAGAAGCAATTTTGAATGTGGGGGAGAAGCTCTCAAATGCTCTTGGAAGATGCATTCAGTTTTTGGCTCTCTTACCTCTACAAAGGGCAAAACAAAATGTTCTATTTATACCTCCCAAGTAATGAGGCGCTCAAACCCTAAGAAAAATTAGGTTTTTCGAACATTGGCTCGAGCAGCGTGTCGAGCGCGGGTTGAGCAAACGTTGTACTTCTGAAGCTGCTCGAGCGCCAAGTCAAGCGAAGCTTGAGCGAACTCTTTGGATGACTTTAGCTCGAGCGCCATGTCGAGCGAACTCTCTGGATGAGTTCTGCTCGAGTCGTTTGTTGAGCAAACTCTCTGCATGACTTTCGCTCGAGCTGTGTGTCGAGCATCTGTTGAGTAAACTATCTGTGTGACCTTCGCTCAAGCTTCATGTCAAGCGAATGTCGAGCGAACTCTCTATATGAGATTCGCTCGAGAGCCAGTCGAGCGTATGTCGAGCGAACTTACTATGTGTGTTCTCTTTTAGCTCACTTGACTCCCTTTTCACTTTAACACACTTCAAATTTCTTACAACACAATTTTACAAAGGTTTTCACACGAATATGCCAACATACTCATTTTTACATTAACATATTTATACAATACTACCAG
The DNA here is from genome assembly GCA_003123785.1 of Pterocarya stenoptera. Lineage (NCBI taxonomy): Eukaryota > Viridiplantae > Streptophyta > Magnoliopsida > Fagales > Juglandaceae > Pterocarya > Pterocarya stenoptera. The sequence goes on along the minus strand of QEOT01006447.1, from coordinate 144,261 downwards.
GTACAGATTGCTTAGAGGCACCTTAAGGGCCTCTACAGTGGGATGGATGATGTATAACATGCTTGTTAGTCTGATTAGTGATGACTCTACTCGAAGGATCATATAATATAGCATAAATTTGTGATTAGGTAATATAGCATCATCTATGTGCATGCTAAATATGCTTTCAGATTCTCACATGATTTTGTTGGCCGTTGCAAGTTGAGAGTCCCTGGATGTTGCGTTCATTGCAAAAGAATGTGGCAACCATATTTGGAGTTGCCCTCCTGGCTTTGTACCAGTTTGATGTTTGTAGGGTGCCTTTTGTGCGGGTGAACCATTCTCTCTCCTCTTGCTTTTTTCCTTCCTGTTTGATAACATAGGTATGTGGTTTAAGTGATCACAGTTTCTTGGATCAAGTTTACAAGTTTTGTACTTTGATGTGCCTTGAGAAATCTAAAGTTTCACACTTTGAATATAATGTAATTGCTTTATGTATTTTCATCTAGTGTATATACTTGCTTTTATGGATTGTAATACAATGTAATTGCTTAGAATATAAAGCTAGTACTTTGTATAATTGCTTTATGGATTGCTTTATAATTACTTTATGGATTGTATAATTGCTTTATGTAATTACTTTGACATTTTTCTAGCGAAAAAAATCGTTGGAAAAAACTTTACTGACAATAATTAATCATGGTTTTTTTTTTTTGCGATGACATTTCAGACTATTTACGATGATATAGATCACCGCAAATAGGGCTTTGTTTACAATTTGGAATTTTTTTTGCATCGCTTCTGTACGTCCCTCATTGGTGTGAACCAATTTTGCCCCAAATGTTTACTTTTTTGCGATGATATTTCATTTTGATGCAAAAAGCTTTTTGACATTCAGTATTATCGACTATCTTGCGTTGATTCGTAAGAGCAATAATAGCGGACTCAACAAAATTTGGTTAAAATTTGACTAAGAAATTTACTTTTACAAATTTAGCTATCCACTTTTCAACAATACTAAATAACAGACTCAACAAATCTATCACTATTCTATTAAAATATTAATTTTGACATTTTCATTTATTTTAACTTTAATTATTATCTTTCTCTCATCTATTTTTTCTTAAATTTTTGCCATAGATCACTTCTAATAATGAAAGAGCCATGCCCAAGAACAGAAAATGATTAACGCCATTTGGACAGAAAACTTATAATCAGCCAACAAAAAGGAAAAGGAAAAGGAAAATGCCACATTAATTAATGGGGGGCACCAAACAGATTTATCTTAACTATCCCACCCCACCCTAATGGGTTCCAATCGGTTGAAGAACAAGTTGAAGAGATCCACCTCCAGTCAATAGCCACCTCCAGTCAATAGCCACCTCCAGAGCCACCTCCAGTCAACAGCCAATCGACAGAAATTGCAGAAATATAGGATTGTTGGAAATTGCAGAAGTAATTGCAGATGAAGTAGGTGGAGAAGAAATTAACGAGAAGAAATTTATTATTTGTGGATCGCGCGAAACGGTAGTCACGCGGGAAAGATGAATTTTTTATGAGAAAATAATAATTGGCCAGCTAAAGAGAGGCTGTCCAAATTTAACTAGTGAAAATGAGGAAAGTTAAAATTACTATATGTTTATTGAGTCTATTGCAGTTAGTTATTTTGCATCTTTAGCTTTTCTTGCATTCCGACAAAGAGAGAGAAAAAGAGTCGAAGACTTATCTTGCATGCAAAAATTAAAAGAGAGATATTGTCTGATCTAAATGTCAGTCGCGACTCATGACCCACCTACAAAACCGCGTGAATGGATCAAGATATATACCCTGAGTTCGTGGAAAAAAAAACTCATGACTATTTTTGTGGGCCTACAAGAAGTTTTCCACACGATTTTTGAACGAAAAAAACAAAAATTCTTTGCTTTAATAAAGTAGACGAGTTGACCATCAATTTCGCTGCACATAGATTGATGTGTTACACATAATTTATAATTTAATATTTTATAATTTTAAAGTTATTAAACTATCAATATTTTTTAGTATAATTAAAGAAAAATGCTATTCTTACCGCTCAAGTTTACCGCTGATTTTTACCGCTTTGACTTTTTAAATTTTTTTTATTATTTTTTTTTACTTAATGATTAAGTAAGTGTTTTTTAATAATATTATGAATTTTTTTATTTTTTAAAAAATATTTAAATGTATTAAAAAAATAGATGTAAAAAAATACAAAAAAAATAAACACTACAATTTAAACTAACGGTAGGACTGAGCGGTGGCTCCCAGCGGTGGGAGTAGCACCGCTCATAATTAAAATGATAAATTTATAAAAAAATAAAACTTATAAATAGATTTATTCGGCTGTGCTAGTCAAATAGCAATAGCTCATCTCCAACCCCATGAAAACGTTCGCCCTCTACGTCTCCTTCCTCCATCTCCTTTTTGCCCACGCCGCCGCTCAGGAAATCCCGCCACCATATACTCCTACCGACTATATTCTCCTCAACTGTGGCTCCTCTTCCACTATCTCAACCTCACTCGATGGCCGGAACTGGGAGGGCGATTCTCAATCAAAGTTCTCTCCCCAAAATATTCAAACTACCTCCAATGCATCCACACCCACTCAACAAATCCCTTCTGTTGCCCAAGTTCCCTACATGACCGCACGCATCTTTCCCAACAACTTTACTTACTCCTTCTCTGTCTCTTCTGGCCTTAAGGTCGTTCGTCTCTACTTCTACCCCCCCACGTACGCCGCCGTCGATAAATCCAAGTCCTTCTTCTCCGTCATCGCCAATGATTTCACTCTCTTGAGAAACTTCAGTGCCTTCCTTACCATCTTGGAGCTGGAACCTCCAGCAGCCGTCGTTGTCAAGGAATTCATTATCCCCGTGTTGCGTACCCAGTGTCTCAACATAACCTTTATATCTCTTAACTCCTACGCCTTCATTAATGGCATAGAGGTCGTTTCTATTCCGGATAATCTATATATGAACAATGCCCATGGTACTGGAATCAAGTTTGTAGATTACAACACGCTCTTCTATTTCGATGGCACCACCGCTCTGGAGACCATGTACAGGCTAAACGTTGGGGGAAAGGATGTCTTGGGCGTCGAGGATTCAGGAATGTTCCGATCATGGGTTGGCGACTCGCCGTATGTGATTGGCCATTTCGGGATGACTCCTTATGACGAACTGCCTAATGTCACCATACAGTATACGACGGAGACACCGGCTTACACTGCGCCGGAGATTGTGTACAAAACTTATCGTTCAATGGGTATAAATCTCACGGCCAACTTGAATTCCAACCTCACGTGGAACTTCACGGTGGACGCTGGTTTTAACTATCTCCTTAGGCTTCATTTCTGCGAAACAAGTCAAGAGGTTGTGTACAAGAACGACCGTGTTTTTGAAATATTCATCCATAATCAAACGGCGGAGACAGATGCAGATGTGCTAGTATGGAGCGGCAGCACTGGAATTCCAGTGTACAAAGATTATGTTGTTTGTTTTACCACTAATGGAAACCAACGCAAACTAGATTTGTTGTTGGCGCTACATCCTAATGTGGTTTCGAAACCACTATACGAGGATGCATTGTTGAACGGTGTGGAAATATTTAAGTTGAACCGATCGGACGGTAGTTTTGCTGGGCTCAACCTGGACGGAGTGGTGGTAATTCCCACATCCCCGGAAGGCAACGAAAAATTAACGGAAAGGAGAAGGAAGTCACCGCAGATCATGGCCGTTATTATAGTTATTGCAATTTCGGTTATTATTCTTGGTTTTATAATAAGTTTCCGTATGAGTAAGAGAGCTAAGAAATTGGGATCCCGGAACGTTGGTGATTCTAATTGCTCGCCTCTGCCGTCCCATTTATGTCGTCACTTTTCGTTTGCTGAAATCAAAGCCGCCACAAAAAATGTCGATGATGGCTTGATCATAGGGGTTGGAGGATTTGGGAACGTGTATAAAGGATACGTCGAAGATGGGAGCACCACAGTTGCAATCAAACGACTGAAATCCGGCTCACAACAGGGGGCCCACGAGTTCATGACTGAGATTTCAACCCTCTCCAAGCTACGACACCGTCATATTGTGTGTTTGATTGGCTACTGTGACGAGAAACGGGAGATGATACTTGTCTACGAGTACATGAACTGTGGGACCCTTCGTGATCATCTATATAGCCCCGACAATCCTCCTTTAACGTGGAAGAGACGGCTCGACATTTGTATCGGAGCAGCACTTGGGTTGGAATACCTCCACACCGGTGCGAACCACCTGATTATTCACCGGGACGTGAAGACGACGAATATACTTTTGGACGAGAATTGGGTAGCCAAGGTTTCAGATTTTGGCTTGTGCAAAATGGGACCAATAAGCGTCTCCATTACTCATATCAGCACCGCAGTCAAAGGTAGCTTTGGGTATCTAGACCCGGAATACTTCAAACTTCAGCAACTGACGGAAAAGTCCGACGTCTACTCTTACGGTGTAGTGCTGTGTGAAGTACTGTGCGCAAGACCGCCGTTGGTTCGCACGGCGTTGAAGAAGCAAGTGAACCTGGCGGAGTGGTTCCGAGAATGCTATGATGAGGACAAGCTTGATGAGATTGTTGACCCATTTTTGAATAATGGGATTAGGCCAGAGTGTCTGAAAAAGTTTGTAGAGATAGCGATGAGCTGTTTGCTGCATGACAGAAGCAAACGGCCATCCATGAAAGATGTCGTGGGTGGCCTCCAGTTGGCATTACAACTTCAGGGGAGCTCATGTAAATCTCCAAATTCAACAGCTCGATGATTAAAAAGTTAGCGATGAGTGATAGCGATGACATATTGTTTACTACCGGTGCTGATCAGAGCAGCAATCGAGATAAAGGGTTTGCTAATAAGTTTGTTGATGTCGGGAAGTTGAAGTTGGGACATTAGCATGTTAGGATTACGCGGTCCATATGAAGGTGTGTCTTACATCAGATTGATCATAAGCTTATATATAATTGCTGTAGGAATTTATTATTTTCATGAGTAGAATTTTCTTTTAATTTATCGTGAGGTAATTTCAAAATTTTCGACGTTCTTCTCAATTAGCAAGTTATTTTTTCTCTACCGCATGCACGTGTTACGGATGGTGCTTAAATTACTAAATTCTCCTTTTATTTTCTAATTTTATAAAGAGAGAGTACCCATACGATTAAAACCAACGATCCCATCCTCCGCGCTGTACTCATTCGAACGGAAGATTTAATTAAAATATAAGTCAACCACTTTATTTTCAATAGTATTAGATATCAAGCAAGAATATTGGATACAGGCTTACTAGAACCATCTAACTGCAGTCTTCTGATCAGCGAATTCTTAATTTGATTCTCTTCTCGCTTGCGCGCGCTGTGTAACGTACAGTTTGGAAATAAAATTATTTATGTTTTTTTAAGAATTAAGGTAAGACTTCTTCCTTCAAAGGAAATAAAATGAAAAGATTTCCTGCATGTATGTTTGATTCATTTGGTTCTTAGAGTGCATCTGTGCATGTGACTGTACGTGAAAAGAAACACGTACCACGATAGTCATGATTTCCTTTTGCGTTAATCTACTGTACTAGAAATAAAAAAGCGAAACTCACTCAATGGCTTATAGCTCGTTTGGATTAAAAAAAAAAAAAAAAAAAAAAACTTTTTTTATCTCATTTCATTTTATCTTATCGTTATAACTTTTTTAAAATTTTAAAATAAAAATATTAAATAATTCAATGTTTTCAAATCTCAAGACAATAATAATATTAAAAAATAATATTATAATAATATTTTATTTAATTTTAAATTTTCATTTCAACTCATCTCATCACAACTTATTATCCAAATAACACTAAGTCCTAAATCTCATGATTGAACTCATTCTTTTTTTTTTTTTTCCAGGAAGAGTCAGGGCCACATGTCCAATAGTGGTCCCTACCCCAATTTTATTAATCAGCTTTCACTTTTGACAAAGGAAAATCATGGACCAAAAATACACTTGAATGGAAAAATTAAGCAAAAAAACAACCTGAACCCAAGTGTTACTAATACATTATCCTTATACTCCTAGCACAAACCTTATTCTAAAATAAGCCAAAAGAACAACCAATAACACACCTGAAGCCAACAAACAACCTTCCAAATTAGGTCTCCCCTCTTTGAGATCATAATTCGGTCTCCCCTAATTATGATCTCAAAGATGGGAGACCTAATTTATCTACCTTTAAAATACCTTTGAGCTTCCACGGAATATCATTAAAATTAATCCACGTACCAAACTAATGATTTGAGGCTAGACGAGTAAGAAAATCAGCACCTGAATTTCCTTCTCTATAAACATGACTTATCTTGACTTGCAAACGGGACAAGATCTTTTGGATTTCATCCCAATAGTTTTAAGATACCAAATGCCACATCTAGCTTTTTCCAACTAATTTACTACAAGTAAAGAATCAAGCTCAATCTCAATTCTATGCAAATCCAACTCCTTACAATGCTGCAGCCCATAATAAAGAGCTAATAATTCTGTTTCATTATTAGAGCCATGAGTCAACTCTTTAGCAAAAGCCAACCTCAAACAACCCTGATCACCAATAAGGCCACCCGCCCCCATGCAACCCGGATTTCCCAACAAACTCCCATCAACATTCAATTTAAACCATCCCCTATTCGGTCTATTCCACTTTACCAAACAAACATGCTTATGTAAAGGAGCTTTAACCGGAGTAAAAAAAGCAGCCAATATTTGATTATCACCATCTTTTAATGTTTTACTCGCCCTTAAGCGTAATCCCACCTATGCAATTGCTGACTTAATTGCACTTCACAACGACTGCACATAAACTTTTTTCCCTTCTATACGAGCCTTGCACCATCACACCCAAAAGGACCAGGTTAAAATAATTGGAACCCAACCAAGCAACGTACCTTTTTGAGAAGAGTGTGAGGCCCTTCTAAACCAAAGCTCCATAATAGCCTTCCAATGCTGGGATGAGTCATTAGGCATCCCCAAACTCAGAGACGCCCTATGCCAAACTTTCGCTACAAGCGAACCTGCGGCTAGGACATGATCTTGATCTTCCATACAACCCTGTGCACAGCATTCACATTTAGAAACCATGAGAATGCCCAAATCTTTAATACGCGCATCCACACTTAAGTAAAAATTTAAAGCCTTCCACAATGTAACCAAATATTTCTTTGGAAGCGCCGAGTGCCAAATCCAAAGAGCCCATTCAGATTTTGGAGCCCTAACACGAATACAATTCCAAACCAATTTCGAAGAGAAATTACCATTCAAATTTGGCTTCCAAATCATGATATCTGCCCCGTCCTTATACTCACCTAAACATGCTATAATTTCCTCAAGTTTAGAATCCCCCACCAGTCTTCGTAGAAGCTCCACATCCCACCTATTCTGAATTCGACACTCCCTTATTGTGAGAAAATGAAGCTCTGAGATCTCACAGGAATCGATAATAGCACCAGATTTCAACCAGTTATCCCTCCAGAATGAAACTTAACCATCCCTTAACTTCCACAAGGAATTACCCAACACCTTAGGTAACACTGCTACTATTCTCTTCCAGAATAAAGAGCTCTTACTAGCATCAATCAAAGAGACATGTCTATCCTTGACATATTTTGTCTTAAAAAAATTGACCCAAACTGAATTTTTAGTTAATAAATTCCATTTAAACTTCATAAAGAGTGACACCTGCACATCTTCAAATTTCCTTAGTCTCATGGCCCCTTCAAGAATCGGGTTGCACACTCTATCTCAAGAAACCCACTTCCTTTTTAGCTTACCATTAAATGAGCCCCAGAAAAAATTACTCATGAGCCGATTAAGGCTAGCCACCACAGCCTTAGGAGCATACAAAACAGAAAATAAATGAATCGGGATACTTATCACAATATGCCTCAACAACAAAATGCGAGCACCAGACGATAGAAACTTCTTTTACCATCCTTCAAGTTGGCCACGGATCCGGTGCATTAGCCCATCAAAATGAGTCACTTTCAGCCTCTCTAAAACCAAAGGCACGCCTAAGTACTTGACCGGAAAGGAGCCCTTGGAGAAGGAAGTAATTCTCAAAGCACTCCTTTTTTGAACACCCGTAAAAAACTTAGTCAAAGCACTCCTTTTTTGAACACCCGTAAAAAACTTAGGGAAAAAAATAGAAGGCTTCTCTTTACTCACAACCTGACCAGACCAATCTTCATACTGAGCAAAAACATCCCTGATAACACGAAGCAAAAACTTCCCACCATTAGCAAACACAACAATGTCATCAGTATACAATAAATGAAATATAAGAGGAGCACCCCGAAGATGAGAAAATGGAACAATCATCCCATTTCCAAACTTATGCTTTAACAATTTGGATACCATTTCTTCCACAAGAATAAACAGATAAGGAGATAAAGGATCCCCTGCCTCAAACCACGACCACTAGGGAAGAAGACTTTCATTGTGCCATTCATAACCATAGAGAACCATGGAGCGGAGATACATTGCCTGATCAACAAACTCGAGGGCCAAAACCAAACGAACACATGACCTGTAATAAGAAATCCCAGTCAACACTGTCATACGCCTTAGCCATATCCACTTTAACTAGGACATTGCCACCACAAACCCGCTTATTCAACAACTGAATCATCTCTAGAGCTAGAGTAATATTCTCAAATATACTTCTTCCAGGTAAGAAAGCTCCATGCTCCATGCTCCAGAGAAATAATTTTATTTAAAATAGTCGACAATCTACGAACTAAAACTTTGAAGACCTTATAGATCACGAAGCACAAACTAATGGGTCTAAATTTGTCAAACCCAGTTGGGTTTTGCACTTTCGGAAGTAACACAATATATGAAGCCGAGTAGAATCTGGGTTCTGCTGCCACTATATCAGCCTCCATAATATCCCAACACGAATAATATAACCCAGAACCAAAGCCATCTAGACCTGGACTACTATCAGTCGGAATAGAAAACATAACCTCTTTCACTTCTTGGATTGAAGGGAGCTGAAGTAGAATATTGTTTTCCTCTTCTAAAACAACATTCTGCACAAACAAAGATAAATCCAGGGGATCCTCCTTGGTCTTGCCTTCAGGAAGTCACTCAAGAAATCCATAGCCCCAGCATGGATAGCCTCCGGGGAATTTAAACAAGAACCGTCTCAGAGTCACATTTCCTGCACAATCGGCTTATTCACAGAAGCAAACGTTTTAAAAAACTGAGCAGAGGTCTCGCCCTTCTCCATCCACCCAATTTTAGTATGGTGTGATAACTGAGTCTCCTCTTTGAGAAGCCAAACCATAAGCTTTTCCTTGGCAATTAATAATTCGGTCTCAACCTCTTCAGAAAAGCTAGCTTGCAACTGACCTTCAAGTCGTTCTATTTGCTTCTCCAAATCACTAATATTAGTCTCAGTGTGCCCAAAAACTCTTCGATTCCAATCCTTTAATACACTTTCAACTTTTTTAATTTAGCAGCTAGTTGAAAAAGCCCCACATCAGCAACTGGAACCTGCCAAGAGCCTTCCACAACCTCTCTAAAATTCTCATGAGAAGCCCACATTTGTTGGAACTTAAACGATGAAGGCCCATATCTACTTGCCTGAGTCTTTAATACAAAGGACATCAGAGAATGAGCCAAAGTCAAGCGAGGCAAATTATTACACAAAGCATCTGGTAACAAGTCCATAACCAAAGGATTTAGCGGGCATCTATCCAGTTTCGACCAACTTCTAGCCAAGCCTCTCTGCCCATTACACCAGGAAAACTTAGTCTTCATTGCTTTCATTTCAGTTAATCCACAAGCCTCAATAAAATCATTGAACTCATCCATTGCAATTCTTGACCGGGGTATACCACCACTACTTTCATCATCCCCACGAATAATATTGAAATCACCAAGACATAGCCAAGGAGTATCTTGCACTACATCCAACTATAATAGCCTCCAAAGATCTCGCCTCTCCATATGATTACATTTTGCATAAACCACAGAAACCACAACAAAGTGTGAGTCCACCTTAACCAAGGCAAACACATGCTGAGTACTGAACTGACTAACCAAAACCTCCAAACCATCCTTCCATAACAGCCATAATTTCCCACCAACACTTTGATTAGAAAAGCCATATTCGAACTTCAAACAATTTTTCAAAACTTCCAAATTACTTTCATCAACAAAAGGCTCAGCCAATATAATAAAATTTACCTGGAACTTCCTCACCAACTTACATTGTCTTCTCCGTGACGGTCGAATCCCATGGATATTCCAAAAGAGTGGTTGACAAATCATAAATTCATCCTAGTGGACTTGCTAGGAACCCGAGATGAGCTTCTGAGAGTTCTTCCCTCCTTAATAACATTCTTAGCCGCTATAACATCCCAATCAGAAGGGTAATCTTTATTTTTACATAGATTCTCTACCCTTTCTTCATCGGGCTCAGAGCATAATCTTCAACCACTCCATCAGGTTGAAACTCCACCCTATCAACCGGAATCATAACAACCAAAGACCCCATCATTCTATCTTCTGTAAATCATGTAACGCCCCATCTTCTGCCACCTTCTCAACTAACTCCTTAGTCACCATCATACCACATGGCTCCACTACCATTATAGAACACATTGGATCCACATCATGACTTGCGGCCACAGTACCAGACTCTACCAACACTGCTTCCATCTCATCACTGACTCCACCAGATATTTGCACTTTTGAAGAACTAGGAACATCCACATTTTTAGCCACCAAAGCATCAACAACAGAGATGTTAGCAGACAATTCAGGAGCCCGCGTGTCCCTTATGCTAGTGAATTTATGACCTTCTTCCATTGGGTCCTGACTACCAATCACAAGTAACTCTGTAGCAGGACCATCTTCATTATAACCCTGCAATTTGGAATAACTAGGACCAGTCAAATCCCTATCCAAATTTGCAACCATTCCCACATCAACAATGACATCATTCACAGGCAATTCATGAGACCAAGAAGCCTCCATAGTTGTCGGTAAAGACACCGACTTATCATTTGGCGTAGTAGCAAGAGTCAATAGCTCATTTGGAGTGTCTTCCACAGCTGGCTCTGGCTTCCAAAAATTCACCATCTTCTCTGTTTCCTTTTCAATCCCCTTCTTTTTGCGATCAACAGCCTTAGTGCCACCTCCCTTCCATTTGCATGTCTTTAAGTTATGCCCTTGAGTACAAAATTTAGAACAAAAAGCAGGGAGCATCTCATATTCAACCTCAATATAGAAACTTGAGGCATGGTGAGGATTTCCAATCCAAATTCCCTTGATTGGTTCCTTTGCCCCATCTAATTCCAAACAAACCCATGCCCCATCGGTTCTCGTCGCAGATTTGGTGGCATTGTCACGACGCAAAAAGGGACCCAAAGGGGTGGTAATATTCATCAAGATGGATTCATAGTAGTAGTTTGGTAGTAATCCATGAAGGAAAACCCACACCGACACCAAAGAAGGCTCTGTATCCTCATCAAAACTCGTATTCCAATGGAACCCTCTGTAGGGAATACACCAGTAGCCTTCCTCTACAAAGCCTTCACAAAATAGCCTCATTAGTAATACGCACAAACACATTCCGAGGCTTTCTCATTGCTGAAACCATCATCTGCGAGCTCAGTCCCCAACGATTTTGAATGAACACTCTGATAGCATCAAGGGACGGACGCTGCCTAAGAAATTTCAGGACCATCGAAACTAAAAGGGAGTAGCAAATTTTTGACTTCATCCTTGGAGAACAGAACACAAATTTCACCATTAATGATTTTGGCAGGACGAAACGGAACTTCAATCTTAGGTAACGGCTGCGGCAAAAGGGCCACCAAATCAGCAAACGTACACTGCCGACCAGCCGTTGCCAATGGCCCAGGGGGAGCCTCGGCTGTCGCCATACAGCATACGGTCAAAAGAACCCTAGCAGAGCACGATTAAGGAGAAAAGGGTATTATCGGTACAACGTGAATGCTTTTTCATGATTAAGCTCATTCATTCCTTGATCAATCTGTTTTTGTTGTCGGCAGTTTATGTTCTTCTTCTTCTCAGCATAATGAAAGAAAAATACTACACATAAGCTAGATCAATACATGCAAAATAAAACCATCATCCAAAAATAAAAATAACATCATTTCTAACTTGTTCAAATATTAGGATTTTTCTTAATTTTATTGTAAGCCAAGGTTCCAAGTAAAACATTCTTGCGTATAACCATTACGTACCTAATACAGAAAGCAATGTTGATGTGAACATGAACACAACCACAACGGATAATATATATAGTACTAGAGATGTAAATTTCTTAAATGAAGCATTTCAATTCATTGATTTTGTTAGGGCTGGTGCATGCGATGTCGTGCGCTATAAGAAAATTATTTAAATTAATTGTGACTAGTTATTTCTTGTTAAAATGACTATTTCCTATCAAAATAAATTTATTATCGTCATAAATATTCAATTTTCTTGCAATGGAGTGCATGTGCAGTTGAAAAAAAAGTGGGATGGGTGGCTATGGGCCGGACGGGAGAAGCCAAAGAGGAGCGCATCCCCTTCCCAGGGGTTCTTTAACTCCTCGATATGCATAGCAATAGAGGGGTGAGGGGGAACTTGTATATAGTATCTTTTTACATTTTTTTTAGAGAGAAGATTTATGTACGTGAGCTTCGACGTAATGAACAAATTACATGACAACGTATAGGATACATATAATCGTTTGTTCTTTTTACGGGCACACCAACTTTTATACAACACAACAAATAAATGACCAAAGTCTAATAAAGATTTGAGCATCTCGAATGGGGTTATTGGGATGCTCCTCCATTCCATGTCTGCCTTATTTTGTATGTCATGTTCTAGTCATAAATTATAATACATAGATAAACAAATGAACCAACACTACAAGAAAACTACTTATTTGCGACTAGTTATTTATGTCAAAATGACAACTTCCAGTTAAAATGAGTCAGTTTTCCTCGAAAATAATAATTTTTGTCTCAAAAAAATGTCACAAATACCGATTTTTCTTGTAGTGCGAGACTTATTGTGTATTGGTGTCCATACAACTAGTATTTCTCTCTCATTTTATTCTTAAAAATTTGAATAGAAAACTTAAAACATTCTAATCCCTTTTGGAGACAATGTATAAAAATTCTTTTGAAAGTAAATTACTTACAAATTGATGTGATTTAATATGGTGGGTAAGATTGTAAAGCTCTTTTTATTATAATATATATATGACGTCTCACATTAAGTCACGTAAGTTTGTATGGTTACATTTATAAAAAACATTTGTGGACCTAACCCTTCTTAATCCTTTTTGTCACATTTCTCACGCATTGCACACATAATGATCAAGTCAGTTTATGAACTTGTTCTTGTAAGATTGACCCAGCACTTCTCATCCATATTTTATTTTATTTAAATTTTTTTTGATTTTGATGTGTTTAAATTTGAAAAATAATTCTATTTTGTCAAAGACGTGTATTACAAATTTATAATGGTTGTGTCCCTTATATAGTTAATTACTTCAATTCAAACTGATAACAGTATTAGTATATTTTTCTTTTGGAAAAAGAAAATACCAAAGATTTGAGTATGTGTCGGGTATTTTTCTCTAAGCAACTTACACTTTGTCTGCACGCATCATTATTTGTTTGTTTGTAGTTTTTCTACCGGGGAATACACGTACGAATAGTACTTTTTGTTCACTTGTAAGAGCTAGACTTTTCTTCCATTCGGACAAAGAAAAAGAAAAGTGCCATATATGGACTGGATTGGATGGTGAGATGAGATAAGATGAGATGATTTTAGATGAGTTGAATAAAATATTGTTAGAATATTATTCTTTAATATTATTATTATTTTGAGATTTGAAAAAGTTGAATTGTTTATTATATTTTGTATGAGAATTTGAGAAAGTTGTAATAATGGTATGAGATAGATTGAGAGTGTTTCTGTATCCAAACGGGACAATACAAAATTGATGGCCAGACTAGGACATTCGGAAAAGATTCTCTAATCTATTGTTAGTCGTGACTCATGACCCACCTAGAAACGCGTTAATGGTTCAAGATTATGTGAGTTTGTGGATTATTAAATTGGTCACCATTGAATCCGAAAGAGTAATGATAGCTGCACAATACATTTCACAACATATTTTACAACTCATATTTAAAATGAGGATATTTTTATAAAATAATGTTACTTTTATAAGGTATTATACAAAAATACCCCTCATTTTAAAATAGATTTTGTAAAGTGTTGTGAAAAATTATGTGTGTTTATCATTTTTCATCCGGAAGATATAATGCTAACTACACCAAATAAGTCCAATTCACTTCAATCACTCCTAGATAAATGTTTAGATCCAAAAAGAATTTCAAAACATTGTTATATATATATATATATATTTATATAAGTCAATGGTACTTCAAATTGCAAAATATTTATAAAAAAAAAATCAATGATATCCAAAATTTCTTTAATTAGCTTCTAAATTATAGGCTTTCTGAGTTAATCTCCTAAATATGAACATTATATAGATTATAGTTGACACTCCTACGAATAGTCAAAGATTTCGGATGCATTTGGATGCTGAGATGATTTCAGATTATTTAAGTTGATTTATGAATAATAGTATTTTGTAGATACCACTGAAATGTGTTTGAATTTAAATTATAAGTTGAAATATGTGTTTGAATGTATGTAAGTTGAGATGAGTTTAATTTTTTTTTATAAGAAGTTGAAAATGTAGTGAATCCTATCAATTATTGGTCTGGGACGAGTTGAGCTCACTCTAACAACTAATTAACACAACCAAAGTCTCCAAGTTTTTTAAAAAATCCAGTTAAATTATATTTAGAATCTAAGGTAATTAATATATTAAAGATGTAAATTTTTCTTATTTTTAGTATATTATATATTCCGTGGTTATTTAAGGACGACTTCTCACTCTTTCATATTTCTACAAATAAAATATATCTTTGTGAAGATTGGAATTACTTACTACCTTACTTTTCCCTTTATAGTAATAAAGAAAAAAGACATACCAGTTGAATAATAAGTTGACTGATAGATTTGAGGTCCCTAATTTAATTCATACGAGCTTGGGATTTATATGCTAGTTTTTGTGAACAGAAATTTTCTTCTAAAAAAAAATGTACGTCATTTCCATCTCAAAAAACTATAGACTCCTCTTCTGCTTTTTTTCCCCTTTCACATCACTAGGCTTGCATAACCATGTATGATAGATTCTGGAACGTCGTTTAAAGTAGATACAGCTTATTTTTGCTTCATTTATACACTCTATCAAACATCCCAGTTAAGCAAAGATGACGTTCGGATTGTAATTGTGTCATGTTAAGTCATAAATATTTAACTATATAAGCTAACTTAAATCCAATCCGTTAATCTAAACGTGTTAAACTTTCAAACCCTAACTCAACCTATTTAGATAGCCGGTTATGTCGTGTCATCCATTTTGACCTGTTTAATAATTAATTAGAAATAGATCAACACGACACGATTCATTAATTTAAACATGTTCATATAAATGAGTTAAACTAACATGCATAATCCATTTGATCCGATTAACATAATATCATATAAAAGTTAAAATCAATATTTATTAGTAGCCACAATATCTTTAAAAAAATAAAAGACTACCTACTAAAAAGAAATGTCAATATTTTTCAAATTTTAACATATAATAAAGCTAATATTAAGAACCCTATAATAACAAATATGAGGATTGGTCCAATATATCATGGTGGGCTTGGATTCAGGAATTGGAGAGTTTTAACCATGGCTCTACTTGCAAAGCAATGTTAGAGGATTTTGACAAGAGTAATGATAAGGTTACTACTTATCTACTACCCATTTACTACTTATAGTGTATTTATTTTTTTATCATTTTATTTTAAGTATTTTTTTAACATCCTTCATCATTAAGAAAAAATTAAAAAATATATAATTTTACTAATAATCACTTCCTTAACCATTAAGTAAGATAAAAAATTCAAAAAAAATCAAATACGCTGCAAGGATCCTAAAGGAGAAATATTTCAAATTTACTGAGTTCTTGAAGGGAAACTTAGGCGCGGGGCCTTCTTTGATCTGTAGGAGCTTATGGGGAGCAATGAATTTTATCAAAGAGAGACTTATTTGGAGGGTGGGGAATGGTATAGATCTCAGAATCTGGGATGACAGATGGATCCCAAGACCTTCCACTTGCTGCCTACAATCCCCAATAAAGAGATTTGATTGTAACTCAAGAGTTGTGGAGTTTATTAATGAAGAAAGGGGTTGTTGGAAAGAAGATGTTATGAGAGACTTTAAATGAAGAGGAAGCTGAACTGGTATGCAGCATACCCTTTAGCCTTTCTGGTTTAAAAGGCAAGCAAATTTGGGGACACACGAAAGATGGACATTTCAATGTAAAAAGTGCAAATCATTTGGATATGAGTAGACGAAAGAGAGTGACTGGAGAAGCCTCTTTTTGCCTAATGGGAAGTGAAAGCTGGAATCCTGTTCGGAGGTTGAATACTCCAGGTGTTGTGAAGACTTTCATTTGGAAAGCTATCAATAACTGTCTCCCTACAAGAGTGAACCTGACTAAAAAAAGATTATTGAGAACTAATTGTGCCCAATATGTGAAAGAGAGGAGGAAACGATTTGTCACACCCTGTGGAGCTGTCTAGCTGCATCTGATGTGTGGGTTGAATCTATAAGCCTTATCCACAAATCGTCCAGCGAGGAAGTTGATTTCTTGGTGTTATGGAAAAAGCTATCTCTGAAACTTCTGCAGAATGTCTTGGATGTTATAGCAACTATCATGAGGAGGCTTTGGACCAGAAGAAACAAATAATTTTGAGAGGACCTTCTCTAGTCGTAGAGAGTCTTGATGAGTTCACGCAGGCACATAATAGCCTAGGGGGGTCAAAAGTTGTTGGGAGTGCTGACAGGGGCATGGCTAAGTGGAGACCACCTTGGGAGTGGTGTCAAAGTCAATTGGGATGCTGCACTTGATACAGGAAACAAAAAGATGGGTGCAGGAATTGTTATCAGAGACTCTCAATGGGAGATTTTGATTTCTTTGTACATGAGTAGGAAGGAAGTTACACACTCGATGATAGCAGAAATATTGGTGTTATGGAGGGCTTTGAAGTTATGTGCTGAACTCAACTAGTACTTTAATTCTGTCACATTTGAAGATGATGCTTTAGAAGTTATAAAAGCTGTGAATAATGTCGAGGAATGTTGGGCATGGTATGGCCAATTGATAGAAGATATCAAAGGCTTTTTTCAAAATAGAATAGGGTGGAGAATTCAATATACTCATAGAGAATGCAATAATGTAGCTCATCAGCTTGCTAAGATAGACATGTCTAGGGGGGAGGAGCAAGTCTGGATAGAGGAATGTCCAAAGGAATTGTATAGGACAGTTTTATATGATACAGTATGTATGGGCCAAACATTGAATTGAATCATATTACTGAGTTAACTTCAAAAAAAAAAAAAAAAAGTACGCGCAGTCATACTATGAGATATATATATTTCATAGTATAACAATATAAGACATTATAATATTCACAATATAAGACATTATAATATTCACAATAACCCTTACATAATTATGAGATCTAGGAGATCAAAAAAGAACCCATTAAAGTGTGTTCCCCAAAATTAATAGCTTGATTGCTTAAAAAAAAAAAACTCGAGGGACCTATTCTAGTAATTAAACTCGATCGGGTGCAAACAATCTGGTAAAAATGTTCGCATCCTTTTAGAGAAGACGCATTCCTATCAGCTTGCCTAAGATATTTCTCCCATATTTTCATAGTACTTCTACGCGATTCAGCCAACAAATAGCTTCATTAGTCATTAGCCTATATTTCATTTTTGCCCAAGACACCACTCCCACCCTCCATTTAACATTCCTTAATTAATATTCAAATTTACAACATCAACAAATTTGGACAACACATAATCATGATGCATATTAGCAAGCTGATCATCAGTAACCCTACCCAGAATATTGACTAAAAACCTTCTAATCTAATAACATAATATAGAAGCTAAGGATTGAAATCACTTGGGGCCTGCAATTTTGAGCAGAAATGGAACAAATAACACGCAAGATCAGAGAAGGAATAAAAGCTCATAAGAGATCAGAGAGCTGCCGCGCGCTGGTATATATACTTCCATTGCTTCAAGGTCGTGCCCTTTCTAGAGGCGAAACGCATTAATTTTAATACCAGCTCGCAAGTGATACACTAGTATTCATGGATATGCTGCCAATGACCGAGCTCATATGGTATATGTGTTAAATGCACCATAATTATTCCCTCCTATCACTCCAAGCCAGAATACTTCATCAATTTTAAATTTGTAAATTAGTTTCGTACGACCCAAAAATAAATAAGCAAACAATCTACCAAATCCAAAGTGGTAACTTTGTTTGTGATTTTTTGTGCTGGTGGGAGATGATCATGAATTCGGTGACCGGTAGGAGGGAGCGAAGAAAATATGAACGAAGACTCAAAGGAAAGACATACGCTATGTGTGAGAAAGAAAAGGAATTATAACCGAATTTGGAGAGATGGTGTGGTTCAAGTACTGCATTTTAAGCCTAGTTTGTTTTTACAACTGCTTTTAACTTATCACATCTCATCTAATCATTACAACTTTTTCAAATTATCACATAAAATAAAATAAATAATTCAACTTTTTTAAATTCTAAAATAAAAATAATATTAAAAAAATATATTTTAAAAATATTTTATTCAACTTTTAACTTTAATCTCAACTCATTTTATCTGTATAAACATACATTAGTCCGATACATGCGAATTAATATTTATCTACACTTTAGAAAGAAATTATATATTCTACGGTAGACTAATTAATAATATATAAGATTAATGGGATTGTCTCGTTTTATTAAAATAATATTTGAATTTTAAATTTAGATTATCACTTTATTGAAAATAAATTTGTAAAAAACTTGCATGTGGATGATTATTGATCATTTAACTAACCCAATATTAAGGTTGTGTTTGGTTGTTGAATCGAACTTAATTCATCTCAACTCATTTTAAATTAATTATTGATGGGACCCACAACTTCCTATTAACAAGTTAAATTTATCTTAACTTACTTCATACATTTCAATAAAAAAAACTAAACTCATTTTAACCTAAAAAAGTTAAACATATTTCAATGGTACCTCTTAACGTCGTGTTTCGTATGTCTTTGGGCCAAGTTTCTACAACTTAGGTCTTCAGAAGTGGGCCTGCGAAAATAGAGAAGAAGACAACTGGGAGAGGGTGGCCTGGGGGTCGGAGAGTCTTCGATGCAGAAGTCAATAAAGTCTCTTGAAAGTTTGTAAATAAGTAAGAGAGTCTAGTGATCTAAGAGCGTTTCTGGTACCTAGGAGTTGCTATTTATACCAAAGTCTGGGGGGGGGGGGAGGGGACAGATCGTGTCTGCCCCCATGGAGTATGCGTCCTTTGTACTGTTCCTTTTGTCAGAGTTCTTTAATGCGACGTAGCTCTACAACGGTGTCATTAACGTGATGTGCAGCTCGGGTAGTGGCGTCATTAATGCGGTGTCGTTCCTTGATTTCGCTTTATCTTTGGTGATCCATCGATGTTCCCATGTCAGAGGATCAAGGGTTCCCCGTCTTTCACACTCTGCCTTGTGCAAGTCCCCATGATAGGAGTGTGGTTGAAATATGTTAGGCCTGTCCATCCCATCTGCCACCTATTTACTTTTCCTTGTAGGCGCATTTCTTCATGTGTGGGCTTGGACCTTGGGGCTGGGTATCGGGCTGAGGCCTAGTGGGCTTGTGAAGTGGAGAAAATATCCTTACAGTTATCTCGCTAACTCCTCCGGATGGGTTCAAGAGGAATTCTGCCTTTGCTCCCCCGGTTAATCAGCTTTTGCACTTAAGACTATGCGGCCTTTTCTTTGCTAGAACGGGGTTTGTAGACTTCTTGGTGCTTGCCTGTTGCATCCCTGCTCCCTAGTTATGTCTGAGTGGCCTTTTGTCTTTACCCTATATCTTGCAACAGTTTGTCTCCAGCTTCATGGCTATATTTTGACGGTTATGTTCCACATTAAATGGCGCCCCTTCAGTCCCTTCATCATTATTTCACATCAGTCGGTTATTTATTTCCCACATTGCATCATTGGATATGCTCTGTTGGAATCGCGGCAAACGTTGGATTCTGGTACTCAGTGGGGCACATGAGTTCCTACCGCCTTAGGATATCAACTGCTAGTTTTGCCTATATAAAGCCCTTTTTCCTCTCAGCGATGGGTTACTTTGCTCATTCCCTCTTCTACTTGGTATTCTTTTTTCTGCTTTCAAACACCTCTCTTTGTATCATTCCTTTTAGTTTCTCTTATTTCCCTCTGATTATCAATGGCTCCCAAGAAATTCTTGCATCCTTCTGGATTGGCTGGACCTTCTAACACTGCCCGTGTCGTCGATGGTCATGGCAGCACAGTTTTGGAGGAAATTGCCGGTTTCTTGTGGTGTTTGGAGGTGACTTCCGCTAAACTGGATTCGTTAAAGGAGATCTATAGGGTTTCTTAGACAGTGGAATTCATGGTACCTCCTACTGCCGAAGGGGCGGTAGATTCTGAGGGTTACACCACCAAGGTTGCGGTGTACCCCGCCATGTTCTTCTGTGGCCTCAAGTTGCCTTTCTGTCGACCAGTGTGAGAAGTGCTGGGCTTCTTTGAGTTGGCGCCTACTCCACTCTCTCCTAGAGTGTGGAGGATCCTTGTGTTATGCTGCGTCATCTGGCGTGCTTTTCATTCAGCTCGAGCCGTCGACGACCAAGAAGATGATGACGATCGCGAACTTTTCGCGTGCCATGTCGTTGGCTCAAGGAGTTGTCATGGATGTTCAATCTGAGCTGCTGGTCCATGGGTTTGCTATTGAAACCGCTCCTACGACCCCGTTAGGCCCTTTGGTTGCGAGGGGGCCTCCGGCAGTCACCTTGCCCCTTGGCATGGCTCTCGAGAGGGCCTCTTCACCCTCACTCGTGGAGCATTTAACTGAGGACGTAGGGTCCATTCTGCTGGCGATGAAGTGGCAGGGGTCGTTGCACGGGCCGTGGAGATAGTTGACGAGGTCTCGGTGGACTTTTGGTCGATGGGTGCACAAGTCGTGCTGATTGCATCCATAAGATGGATAGCCGGCTCAAAAGGCTCTTTTTATGGGGTGAGATCTTTACTTGCACACTCTCTACACTTTTTGTTTGTTTCCTTCTTTGATTTTAACCTAGACTTCTGTGGTAGGGCTTCGAGCGTCTGATAGCATTCATTGTAGAAGGTTCACAGGAGGTGGCGAGCGAGAATAGAGCACTCTGTTCACTTGCACAGCTGGCTTTACGCTATGCCGCGGATGAGCAGAAAAAGAGAGAAGGAGCTGAGGAGGCCTTCACTGACTTGTCGAGGTCCCGGGATGAGGTTGGCCTTCTACGTCTTACCTTGCCTCCGAGGTGAGGGAAGGGCTGCAAAAGTCTCTAAACCAAGAACTGCGCAAGCGGCAAGACACCAACAATTAGATGAACAAGTGGCTGACGGAGCAGTTCGAAGAGGGTCCAAGTCTCTGGCTGACAAGAGAAAGGCCCTGGAGGAGGAAAGTTCTAGAGGCCGATCAGGTGGGAGCGCTTTGGCGGCCCATGATGCTACCATCCGGGATCTACGGGTGGAGTTGTCTTATGTCAGTGGCACCTGTGATGATGACTGGTACCTCAATTACAACGACAGCTTGGAACAAAGGAAGACTTAGGTCCTCCAAAATCCCCAATGTGATCTAAAGGACCTGAGTGTGCGAGGGCTTCCTCCGCATGAAGTGTCATGGAGTGGGTTGCTCTCCTCAGGAGGAAATTAATCCAGAGTGCCCTTAGCGGTAGTCTGTTGGGAACAATCCCATCCGTTGATGGTTGATTCTCCTCAGCAGCACTCTGTGTGGCTTCTCTGACAGGTCTTGCTCTTCTCTACTGTTCAAGATTCTGGCTTCGGACCTCGTTTTCCAAAGTTCAACCTCGCCTTGCTCGTACAAAAATGCATTCTCTTTCTTCATATCCTGCACCTGAGCTCATCTTTGAGTTGATTCCTCTCCTTTTTCCCAACCTGTCTTCACCTCCTCCAATAGTTCCTTGCACCCCCTCTCGGTAGGCGGCGGTTCTTGGTGGCACTTTGGCAATTGCTGTCACCGTACAACTCAATTAATTAAATCTTTGCATCCCTGTTGATTTTCTTAAAGGTAACCTCGGGTGTTAACGGCACATTGTAGTGATGGAGATCTCTATCTGCCAGTTCTACTAGAATTTGATCTGATTACTCTTCGATTTGCTACGCCTTCACAACTTTCTGTCGTATTTAGTTACTTTCGTTGTATGTCATTGCAATTAGCTGCCTTACATCATAAGTTGTTCTCTGTAACTTTGCGGCTTCATGTTGTAACTTGTTCTTTGTGACTCTATGGCTTCATGTTTTAACTTGTTTTTTGTAACTCTGTGGCTTCATTAAGCCCGGCTGCTTCTCTTTAAGCATTTTTCTCTACTGTTTCCTTCTTCCCTTTCTTTTATGGCCAGCCTAGGGGGTTTTGTCGCAAGAAATTACTGGCTCGGCGTTAGGCAGGGGGTGTTGTCCCCATACAAGGCCCTACGATCCACCCCGCCAACGCCTAACCTATTCCCGACGACCCCACTGGTCGACCGCTCTTCTATTTGCACTATTTTCATTCGCGCTTGTTAGGTAGTTATCCTCTCGGGGCCTTTAGCGATACTGTTTGACTAGGCCGATGTCTGTCGACTTCTCCTTTGTGCCAATTTCCTCCTTCTTGCCGTCTGTCTCTTGGATGCACTTTACATCACCTAGTTCTTTAGTTCTTCCATTTTATGTTGTTGTGTTTTATTTTAGCATGTAACTGAAAGAAAAGAAGAGAAGTGTTGTCAGTGTTTGTTGGCCTTCGACTGTACCGTTTTAGTGTATTTTTTTCAATTCTATTTTTTTATTATTTTGTAACATACTATTTCCAACGATATATGTTCGTTGGAAATAGTTATTTTTTTTTTCACAAATACTTATTTACGTCAATATTAATCGACGCAAATAATTATTTGCAACTAAAACAAATTTGTGCTACCTTCACAATGAAACATATTTTTTGTGGCGATATAATCATCGCATAAAATTATTTGCGGCCAAAAATTGTATTTTAAATGACCTTTTATCAATGACAAAAAATCATCCAAAAAACCTTTACTAGCAATAATTAACTATGGTTTATTTTTTTGCGACGACATTTGAGACTATTTGCAGGCATATAAATTGCCACAAATAGGGCTTTTTTAACAGTTTGGAATTTCTTTTGCATCGCTCTTGTCCCTCATTGGTGTCAACCAATTTCACCCCAAATGTGCACATTTTTGTAATGATATTTCATTTCGATGTGAAAAGATTTTTGAGACTCAGTATTACATACCGAATATCTTGCGTTGATTCATAAGTGAAGCTAGTAATTGTGACGCAAATCATGATGCTCTTTGCGACGATTTTAGATGACACAAAGAGCTGCTTTTCTTGTAGTGAAATAGAAAAGCAAAGCGTACTTCATGGAAAGTCCTAAATTTCATGATTGAGCTCATTCATTCCTTGATCAATCTGTTTTGTTGTCGGCAGTTTATGTTCTTCTTCTTCTAAGCAAAAATGAAAGAAAAATATTACACATGAGCTGGATAAATAAATGTAAATACAACCAACATCCAAAACTGAAGATAACATCATGTCTAACTTGTTCAAATATTAGGATTTTTCTTAATTTTATTGTAAGCCAAGGTTCAAAGTAAAAAATTCGTGCGTATAACCATTACGTACCTAATACAAAAAGCAATGTTAATGATGTGAACAACACAGCCACCACGGATAATATATATGGTACTAGAGTTGTAAATTTCCTAAACGAAGCATTTCAATTCATTGATTTTGTTAGGGCCAGTGCTGCAATGTCGTACGCTATAAGAAAATCACTTAATTGTGACTAATTATTTCTCGCTAACAAGACTATTTCTAATTAAAATGAGCTTATTATCGTTTATTATCGTTTTAAATAGTTATTCTCGTCACAAATAATTAATCTTAAATATTTAATTTTCTTGCAATGGATTGCATGTGCAGTTGAAAAAAAGTGGGATGGCAGGTGGCTGTGGGAGGGGAGAAGCCAAAGAGGTGCGCATCCCCTTCCCAGGGGGTCTTTAACTTCTCTGTCTGCATAGGAAACGAGGGGTGAGGCCGGAGGACTTGTATAGGATAACCTTTTACCATTTTTTTTTTTTTTTTTTTTTTGAGAGAGAAGATTTGTATACGTGAACTTCGACGTAATGAACAAATTATAACTTACATAACAACCTCGAGGATAGGAATCATTTGTTCTTTTTAGTTTTTAGGGGCACGTCAACTTTTATACAATACAACAAGTAAATGACCGAAGTCTAAAGATTTGAGTGTCTCGAATGGGGTTATAGGGATGCTCCTCCATTCCATTTCTGCCTTATTCTGTATGTCTTATTCTCCTTCATAAATTTCTGGGATTTACCGTATATTGGTGTACGTACTTGTATTTCTCTCTCTCATTTTGTTCTTAAAATTTTGAATAGAAAACTTAGAACATCCTAATCCCTTTTGGAAACGCTTGGTGTCATGTAAAGAAATCTTCTAAAAGTAAAAAAATAAATTAATTTGGTAATTTAATGTGATGCTTTCAGACTGCAAAACTTTTTAATTTCATTATAATACATATCTAACGTCTCACGTTAAGTCACGTAAATTTGAATAGTTATTTTTATAAAATTTCTTTGTGAATCTAATCATTTTTAATCATTTTTATCACATTTCTCAATTAGCATTGCGCACCTAATTAAGTCAGTTTATGAACTTGTTTTTGTAAGATTGACCCAACGGGCCAGCACTTCTCATCCATTTCTTAATTTATTTAAATTTTGTTTGATTTTGATGTGTTTAAATTTAGAAAATAATTATATTTTATCAAAAACTTGTATAAGAAATTTAAATGGTTGTGTCCCTTATATAGTTTAGTACTTAATTCATCTCAGTTCAAACTGATAACAGTATTAGTATAATTTTTTCTTTTGGAAAAAGAAAATACCAAAGAATACACGCATAATTTTGGTTCAATTGTAAGAGTCTTTTCTTACAAAAATTAAAAGAGAAAGATATTCTCTGATCTAAATGTCAGTCGCGACTCATGGCCCACCTACAAAAACGCGTGAATGGATCAAGATATATACTGTGAGTTCGTGGAAAAAAAACTCATGACTATTTTTGTGGGCCTACATGAATTTTTCCATACGATTTTGAACAAAAAAAAAAAATTTTTCTTGCTAACCTTTGTTTAGCTTTAATAAAACTTATAAATAGATTTATTCGACTGTGCTTCTCAAATAGCAATAGCTTCTCTCCAACCCCATGAACATGTTCGCTCTCTACGTCCCCTTCCTCCTTTTTGCCCAAGCCGCCGCTGCACCATATACTCCTACCGACTATATTCTCCTCAACTGTGGCTCCTCTTTCACCAAATCAGCCTCACCCGATGGCCGGAACTGGGAGGGCGACTCTCACTCAAAGTTCTCTCCCCACAATATTAAAACTACCTCCAATGCATCCACACCCACAGAACAAATCCCTTCTGTTGCCCAAGTTCCCTACATGACCGCACGCATCTTTCCCAACAACTTTACTTACTCCTTCCCTGTCTCTTCTGGTCTTAAGTTCGTTCGTCTCTACTTCTACCCCGCCACGTACGCCGCCGTCGATAAATCCAAGTCCTTCTTCTCCGTCACCGCCAATGATTTCACTCTCTTGAGAAACTTCAGTGCCTTCCTTACCATCTTGGCTCTGGAACCTCCCGCAGCCGTTGTTGCCAAAGAATTCATTATCCCCGTGTTGCACACCCAGTGTCTCAACATAACCTTTATATCTCTCAACTCCTACGCCTTCATTAATGGCATAGAGGTCGTTTCTATCCCGGATAATCTATATATGAACAATGCCCATGGTACTGGAATCAACTTTGTAGATTACAACACAATCGTCTATTTGGATGGCACCACCGCTCTGGAGACCATGTATAGGCTAAACGTTGGGGGAAAGGATGTCTCGGGCGTTGAGGATACAGGAATGTTCCGATCATGGGTTGGCGACCCGCCGTATGTGATTGGCCATTTCGGGATGACTCCTAATTTCGACCCGCTCAATGACACCATACAGTATACGACGGAGACACCGGCCTACACTGCGCCGGAGATTGTGTACCAAACTTTTCGTTCAATGGGTACAAATGTCACGGCCAACTTGGATTCCAACCTCACGTGGAACTTCACGGTGGACGCTGGGTTTAACTATCTCTTTAGGCTTCATTTCTGCGAAACAATACCAGAGATTTTGTACAAGAACGACCGTGTTTTTGAAATATTCATCGATAATCAAACGGCGGAGACAGATGCAGATGTGATAGCCTGGAGCGGCAGCACTGGAATTCCAGTGTACAGAGATTATATTGTTTTTACACCTAATGGAAACCAACGCAAACTAGATTTGTTGTTGGCGCTACATCCTAATGTGGTTTCGAAACCACGATACGTGGATGCATTGTTGAACGGCGTGGAAGTATTTAAGTTGAACCGATCGGACGGTAGTTTAGCAGAGCACAACCCGGACGGGGTTGTGGTTCCCACATCCTCTGAAAGCAACATAAAATTAACGGAAAGGAAAAGGATGTCACCGCGGATCATGGCCTTTATTATAGTTATTGCAGTTTCGGTTATTATTCTTGGTTTTATAAGTTTCCGTATGAGTAAGAGAGCTAAGAAATTGGGCTCCCGGAACTTTGGTGATTCTAATTGCTCGCCTCTGCCGTCCCATTTATGTCGTCACTTTTCGTTTGCTGAAATCAAAGCTGCCACAAAAAAATTCGATGATGGCTTGATCATAGGGGTTGGAGGATTTGGGAACGTGTACAAAGGATACGTCGAAGATGGGAGCACCACAGTTGCAATCAAACGACTGAAATCCGGCTCACAACAGGGGGCCCACGAGTTCACGACTGAGCTTTCAACCCTCTCCAAGCTACGACACCGTCATATTGTGTCTTTGTTTGGCTACTGTGACGAGGACCGGGAGATGATACTTGTCTACGAGTACATGAACTGTGGGACCCTTCGTGATCATCTATATGGCCCCGATAATCCTCCTTTAACGTGGAAGAGACGGCTCGACATTTGTATCGGAGCAGCACTTGGGTTGGAATACCTCCACACCGGTGCGACCCACCTGATTATTCACCGAGACGTGAAGACGACGAATATACTTTTGAACGAGAATTGGGTAGCCAAGGTTTCAGATTTCGGCTTGTGCAAAATCGGACCCACAAGCGTCTCCATCACTCATGTCAGCACCGAAGTCAAAGGTAGCTTTGGGTATCTAGACCCGGAATATTTCAAACTTCAGCAGCTGACGGAAAAGTCCGACGTCTACTCCTTCGGTGTAGTGCTGTGTGAAGTACTGTGCGCAAGACCGCCGTTGGTTCGCACTGCGTTGAAGAAGCAAGTGAACCTGGCTGAGTGGTTCCGGGAATGCTATCACGAGGACAAGCTTGATGAAATTGTTGACCCATTTTTGAAGAATGAGATTACGCCAGAGTGTCTGAAAAAGTTTGTAGAGGTTGCGATGAGCTGTTTGCTGCATGACAGAAGCAAACGACCATCCATGAAGGACGTCGTGGGTGGCCTCCAGTTCGCATTACAACTTCAGGGAAGCTCGTGTGATTCTCCAAATTCAACAGCTCGATGATTCAAAAGTTGGCGATAAGTGACAGCGATGACATCATGTTTACCACCGGTGCTGATCAGAGCAGCAATTGAGATAAAGGGTTTGCTAGCTAATAGGGTCCACATGAATGTCTTTTTTACATCAGATATTTGATCATAAGCTTATATTTGCTGTAGGAATTTATTATTTTCATGAGTGGTATTTTCTTTTAAATTTATCATGTGGCAATTTCAAGTTTTTCTACGCGATTCTACTCAGGCAAGTTATTTTTTCTCTACCGCATGCACGTGTTACGGATGGTGATTAAATTACTAAATTCTCCTTTTTTTTTTTCTAATTTTATAAAGAGAGAGTACCCATGATACGATTAAAACAAACGATCCCATCCGCCGCTGTTCTCATTCAAACAGAAGATTAATTAAACTATAAGTCAACCACTTTTATTTTCAATAGTATTAGACATAATGGATGCAGGCTTAGTAATAGAACAATCTAATTACAGGTCCTCACCTCACTCTGTACGGAAAACTCACCTCTTATCCAAATGGTAAATGTGAGATTTCAAAGATGGTTTCAATTTTTTTCATGTAATGTTACTTCTCTCGAGCCACACTCGAGCAAAGTCTCGAGTGAAAAATCTGTATGATGTTCGCTAGAGCTATATTCGAGCAACTCTTTGAGCGAACAATTTGTGTGATGTTCGCTCGAGTTATAGTCGAGCGAACAT
Organism: Pterocarya stenoptera; assembly: GCA_003123785.1. NCBI lineage: Eukaryota > Viridiplantae > Streptophyta > Magnoliopsida > Fagales > Juglandaceae > Pterocarya > Pterocarya stenoptera. The sequence continues at coordinate 115,633 of QEOT01006447.1, read as the reverse complement.
CGAGCGGACATTATCTAAGGGCACTATTCGATTTTTTGAGTTAGTAATTTATTAATTACTATTAGTTATAAATATATTTATAAATACAAACAATCATGATAAACAAAATATATTTATAAATATATTTTTTAATGGGTCTTGCGATAGATTACTTATTACATACATGGAAAAGTTTGTAGCACATTTCTTTACAAATTAGCATCGCTAATTTTAGAAGATCTTTACATCTATTTATTTTAATAAATGATTGGTCCATACGTAATTTTTATAATAATAAATTACAAAATAAAATGATTTTATATGAGATAGGCTATAAAATGGATATATAGGCAAAAACTTTTCTTTGCTCTATGCCGAGTTGTTTAGAACATTATAGGATAGAATTTTGCCAAAACAAATCTGAGTAATTTTCAGTCATCAATGACATATGGTGTTTGCATAAAGTAAGTTCAAAAGCTAGACAAAATGACCATTAGTAATTGAAAATGGAAAATGATTTTAAGCACAATATTTTTATAAAAAAATATTTTATAAAAATATTTTTAATTATTTAATTATAATTTTGTAAACAAAAAATATTTTGATTTTATATTTTGTAAAATAATTTAATTTTATAAAAATATTGTCATCTTATAATATTATTATGAAATATATTATAAAAAATGAAATTTGGGTAGGTAATTTAGAAATTACTATTAGTTATTTATAAATATATTAATTTACAAGTAAAACAAGTTCAAACAAATACTATACAATAATTGGTAGGACCCACATCTATTAAATCTCCAAAAAGTTAAAATCATCTCATCTCACTTATAAATCCAAACACACAAAATTTTTAAAAATCATATCATCTAATCTCAACTCAACAATCTAACTACTATTCACAAACCATCTCATCTCACTCTCTCATGCTACATGTGTAATAGTTTGAGAATTTTCCCTGCTCTCAACACGTTTGAATACAGGAACACTCTCAACATATTTCATCTCATTTTATCATTACAAATTTTCTAAATTTCTATATAAAATATAATAAGTAATTCAATTTTTTCAAATCTCAAAAAAATAATAATAAAAAAAATATTCCAATAATATTTTATTAAATTCATCTAAAACTATCTTATGTCATCCCAACTCAAACTAGCCTTTATTTTTGTAAGAAGTACTAAAGGGAAGACTTCTTCCTTCAAAGGAAATAAAATGAAAAGTTTTCCTGCATGTATGTTTGATTCATTTGCTTCATAGAGTGCATTATGTGACTGTGAAAAGAACCACGACTGTAGTCATGATTTCCTTTTGCGTTAATCTACTGTACTACGAATAGAAAAGCAAAGCGTACTTCATGGATGAATAAGTCCTAAATTTCATGATTGAGCTCATTCATTCCCTGATGAATTTGTTTTGTGGTCGGCAGTTTATCTTTTTCTTCTTCTCAGCAAAATGAAAGAAAGGCACTACACATGAGCTAGGTCAATAAATACTAAAGACAACCAAAAATAAAACTAACATCCTGTCTAACTAGTCCAAATTAGGATTTTTCTTAATTTGTTTGTAAGCCAAGGTTCGAAGTAAAATGTTCTTGCATATAATCATTACCTAATACAAAAAGCAATGTTGATGTAAACAACAGGGCCACTACTTGAGTTGTAAATTTGTTAAACGAAGTATTTCAATTCATTGATTTTTTCAGTGTCAGTGCATGCGATGCCGTGCACTATATGAAAACTATTTAATTTTGACTATTTTTTTCTTGTTAAAATTATTATTTTCTGTCAAAATGAGACTGCTCTCATTATAAATAATATTGATCTCGTCGTAAATAATTCCTAGTAAATGTTCAATATTCTTGCAGTAGAGCGCATGAACAGTTGAAGAAAGGTGCATGGGATGGCTGGCTGTGGGAGGGGGGAAGCCAAATTAGAGGAGCGCATCCCCTTCCCAGGGGGTCTTTAACTCTGGCTTGGGCCTACATAGCAACCGATCATGGGTGAGGGAGGAGTACTATTAGATATCTTTTTACCATTTTTTTCTGAGAGAGAAGATTTCTGGACGTGAACTTCGACGTAATGAACAAATTACATAACAACATATAGGATACATATCATTTGTTCTTTTTACAGGCACGTCAACTTTTATACATGTTAGAAGGAGGGGCGCCCACATGGGGCTGACCCCTCCGTTACAACGTGTGTAATGCATGGCTTTAAGCCATGCGTTATTTGCTTATAACGCATGGCTTAAAGCCATGTGTTACAGAAATTTAAAGGCAGGCCTTTAAGGCCAGCCATGTGTAGGAGGATTATAAATAGTCCCCCTACAATTGTTGTTTTTTTGTCTCATCTGAAAATAGATAAAAAAAAGTCTCTCTCTTTTTGTTCTCTCTTGAAAGAGTATTTAGGCTGTGGATGTTAAGTGTTACTCTAGTTTTATACTACGTAGTACACTTCGCTACTAAAAGGAAATTCTTGTGAGTTGTCAATTTGGAGAAACTTGTGGAGCAATTTTGTGAGCTGAGCTTGAGGTATTTTTTCTCTATACTTTCTTACATTGATATCAGAGCTTTATAAATTATTTTCAGTTTATTTATTTATTTTTATGTATGTGAGAAATCTAGATGCCATCTTTATAGTCCTTTTTTTTTCTTTTTTATAAATTCATAAAATAAAAATGACAGAGCACGAAGTGCTGCAAAACACAGTGGTGCTGCGTGCACCACCGCAAGGTGCTGCCGCACCAGGATGGTGCAGCGCGCACCACGGAGGTGCAGCGTGCACCACCTGGGTGCAGCGCGCACCACAGAGGTGCAACGCGCACCAGTGAGGTGCTGCGGCACCATCCAACAGCTTGGAGTTACTGTTTCCGGCCGGTGGAAGCAGTTAATGCTGCTCGTGGTGGACCCAAGCGGTAGCTGAGCTGCTGCTGTGAAACGGCTTCTGTTCACGTGAACAGTAGCCATCCAGAGGTAGGAGATGACCGAAGTCATCTCTGTTTTCATTGGGCCTGGGCCACTTGGCCCCTTTTTTTTAAAATCAAATGTTATTGGACTTGGGCTATTCGACCCTTCCATGTTTAAAAAAAAAAAAAAAGGCCTGGGCCATTTTCGGCCCAGCCTTGTTTAAACCAATTTTTTTTAAAATACAAATAAAAAATAAGAGGATAAAAATGGCATCTAGGATTTGAACCCAAGACCACCGATTAAATAAGGGCAGTGCGCACCACGAGGTTGCGACTTTCCTTTGGTTTAGGTGGGGGTTAAGTATACATTTATTTTTATTTATTTAAAAAAAATTTTTTTGCATGATTTAATATATGCTTAGGTATATTGTTATATAACATATGATCTTTTATTTAATATTTTAGATTAAATGTGATTGCATGTGTATATATGATTATATTCATGCTATTTTTTTTTATTCCATAATGTTATATTACATGTGAATTTTTATTTTAGATTAAATATCATTACATGTATGAGTGAATTGAACATGTGGATATGTGATTATTTTATCATCTATGAATGTTAGGCTTGGATGTTTAGACATTAGTCTTCATTTTTTTTTTTTTAATGATAAAATAGAAAATTCTCACTAAGTAGCCTTAGTTAGAATTTTCAGTGTAAATGATAGGCTGAAAGAATTGCAGTGACCCCAGTAAGAACTGTAAATGCATTATATAGCCAAAAGACTACGATTGCTCCAGTAAGAACAGTAAATGTATTGTATAGCCAATAGACTATGGTGGCCCTAGTAAGAACTGTAAATGCACTGATGGAATAAGAAAAACGGACTGTAATGGTCTTAAAAGAACCATCTTTGTAGACTGGCCCAACAGGTCGCTGTAGTCTGGCTATCCTTGTAGACTGGCCCAACAGGTTGTTGTAGTCTGGGTAGCTGTCCTTGTAGACTGGCCTAAAAGGTTACTGTAGTTTTAGGTCTAGATGACTACTTAAGATAGTGGGAGTATGGTTGAGATTTATGATGATTAATTCTCCCATATTGTTTTAAATTTGCGCGGGAATTAGGTTAGAAATTTAATAATTGGATATTGTGGCGCAAGAGATGATTCTAAAGCTTAGCGATTTTTCAATCTTGCGACATATCTAAATTTTTTTTTTCTAGCTTGGATGGACGCAGCAAATTTCTTAGGTGTGTGTAATATCCATTTTTTTTTTTTTGCATATTGTAGTGATATGACATCCAAGAACATAGTTGCCGACCTAAACAAAGGGGAGAAATTGGATGGAGAGAACTGCGACATTTGGCATCGCAAGATCCAATATGTCCTAGATGAGCAAGAGGTTTTGGAGGCCTTATCTCACTCTCTTACTCCGCCCGGGGAAGGGACCTTTGAACAGTACAAGATAGATCAACTAGCTTATACTGAATGGGCTAAGAAAAGTCGGTGCACGCGCATAATAATGTTAAGCAGCATGCATAATGATCTAATGTGTGAGTTCGAGATCTATGACACTGCCCAAAGCATGTGGGATGCTTTGAAGTTGAAGTTGGTGGAACTTCAGCAACTAGGTTGCGTGGATTAACCATGAGGTTTGACTCTTATAAGATGCGCTCTGACCACACGATAAAGCAGCATCTTAGAGCTATGTCGACCATGATCCGCGAACTTAAGTCGGCAGGAAACAACCTGACAGATGAACAGCAAGTGCAGGCAGTGATAAGATCACTACCGAATTCTTGGGAGAATATGAGCCAGAACCTGACGCATAACGAGAATATCAAAGACTTTGATGATGTCTCGCGTCATTTAGAATTGGAGGCTGAGCGCCTAGAGGCTGCTAAGCCCAATCATACGGCCTATATGGCTAATTCTGGTTCGCGCAAGGCATCAAGGCCTAAGCGCAAGAAGCCCAAGAATGGAGTAGCTGCTGGACAAATCAAAAAGGTGTCAGGAACTTCCCAGCGCAGCAAGAGGGGCAAGCGCAGGAAGAACAAGTCGAAAGTAGAGTGCTTCAACTGTGGAAAGAATGGCCACTTCGCTCGTGACTGCACTGAGCCGAAGAAGGTACACTCTGACTTTTCTCGCATTGTTTTTGTAACTAGCCATGTNTCAAATTCTTGGGAGAATATGAGCCAGAACCTGACGCATAACGAGAATATCAAAGATTTTGATGATGTCTCGCGTCACTTAGAATTGGAGGCTGAGCGCCTAGAGGCTGCTAAGCCCAATCATACGACCTATGTGGCTAATTCTGGTTCGCGTAAGGCATCAAGGCCTAAGCGCAAGAAGCCCAAGAATGGTGTAGCTGCTGGACAAATCAAGAAAGTGTCAGGAACTTCCCAGCGCAGCAAGAGGGGCAAGCGCGGGAAGAACAAATCGAAATTAGAGTGCTTCAACTGTGGAAAGAATGGCCACTTCGCTCGTGACTGCACTGAGCCAAAGAAGGTACACTCTGACTTTTCTCGCATAGTTTTTGTAACTAGCCATGTGATGGTTGCTCATTCCTGTCGTATGTGGATTGTTGATTCAGGAGCGACCGAACACATAGTGCGAGACAGAGTCGGATTTGTGGAATATCGCCAGATTCCAGCTGGGAGTCGTGATATCAAGGTGGGGAATGGAGCTAGCGTGGAGGTACTGGGACTTGGTACCTACAAGCTGGACTTGCGGGGTGGCCGCACTCTTTTCCTCCACAATGTGCTATACGCTCCCGAAATCCGACGAAATTTACTTTCCGTAGTTACTCTATTAAAACTTGGTTTTCAGATTGTATTTGAAAACAATTATGTTTCCTTTCATTTGGGCCATGTGTTTTATGGCAATGCTTTTCTTCAAGACGGTTTATGATATTAAATTTAAATTATTCAAATATGAATGAGTCAATTGCTTTTCTTTCTACATCTGATAATTTGGATTCATATAAATGGTATGCTAGGCTTGGCCATATAGGGCAAGATAGAATGACTCGGTTAGCAAGAGAGGGCTTAATAGGCAATCTCGCTAAAGTCATCTTGCCCACATGTGAACATTGTCTAATGGGAAAAGTTAAGAGAAAACCGTTTGAAAAAGCTACTAGAGCATCTTTTCCACTGCAATTAGTCCACTCAGACATCTGTGGTCCAATGAGTGTGAGGGCTAGACATGGAGGTGTTTACTTCATCACATTTATAGATGATTTTTCATGTTACAGTCATGTCTACTTAATCTCCCATAAGTCTGAAGTATTGGAATGCTTTAGGCGGTATCTAAGGATGGTTGAGAATTAGTTAAATAAGAGTTTAAAAACTCTAAGAACTGACCGAGGACGAGAATATCTCTCTTAGCAATTTAAAAGGCTCTGTGAAGAAAAAGAAATCAAGAGACAGTTGACGATACCAAGTATGCCACAGAAAAATGGTGTGCGGAAAGGAGAAATCGAACACTGCTTGAGATAGTTAGGTCAATGATGGCACAAGCAAACATTCCAATTTCTTTTTTGGGGGATGCACTTTTGACTGCTGCCTACATTCTTAACAGAGTGCCCTCCAAATTAGTAACTTCCACCCCATATGAACTATGGACCAGCGAGAAACCCAATTTGAGTAACTTGTGGCCATGGAGTTCAACGGGTTTTGTTCACGATCTTTCTCATAAGTATGGGAAGTTAGGCCCTAGAGGGAAAAAGTGTATCTTTATAAGGTACTCAGAACACTCTAAAGGGTATGTGTTAATAGGTGAACAATCTGATGAAAGTGTGACTGAGATTGAGTCACGAGATGTGGATTTCATTGAAAATAAATTTCCAAGTAAATGTGAGGTTGATAGGAGTTTAGAACTTCATGAGATTGTGGAACAAGAGGAAAGTGCTCCAAGGAATTTAGTTGAGAATGAGGAAAAAATTCTTTAAGCTCCTACAAATTATAAAAAGGATTTAAATTCGAGTGGGTGCACTCCACTTGTTATTCAATCACAACAACCTCAGCCGCGTAGAAGCACACGTGAAAGTATTCCCCGTCGTCATTTTGAGATTGAAGGGGAAGCTTTTATGGTAGCTCCGCATGATGATGATGAGCCTAGGACAATTCATGAGGCTCTCTCATCTTCTACTAAAGATGAGTGGATGAAAGCTCACAATGATGAGATTGAGTCTATGAAGACTAACCAGGTCTAGGATCTGGTTGATCTACCGATAGGGCGTAAGACTATTGGGAATAAATGGGTTCTTAAGGTTAAACGCAAGTCGGATGGATCAATAGATAAGTACAAAGCTCGCTTAGTGGCGAAAGGATATACCCAACAGGAGCGTATAGACTATGAGGAAACTTTTTCACCAGTGGTAAGGTTTGCCTCAATTCGCTTGATTCTAGCTATAGTAGCAAATATGGATTTGGAACTCTACCAGATGGATGTTAAGACAACATTTCTCAATGGAGAACTAGATGAGGAGATCTATATGGATCAACCAACGGGTTTTGTGGTCAAAGGTCAAGAGCGCAAAGTGTGCAAGCTCAAACGATCTATATATGGCCTAAAACAATCATCTAGACAATGGTACCTCAGATTCCATCGAGCCATTCTCTTGAATGGGTTTACGATGATCACAGAGGACTATTGTGTATATGTCAAAAGGTCCAAGAAGAGTTTCATTATGTTGTCATTATATGTTGACGACATACTACTAGCTGGAAATGACAAAGGGTTGATAGTCACCACAAATGAGTGGTTATCCTTTAATTTTGAGATGAAGGATATGGGTGAGGCAGAATACATTCTGGGAGTTAAGATCTACAGAGATAGCTCAAAGAGACTTTTGTGTTTGTCTCAACAGACTTACATACAAAAAGTTTTCGAGTGCTTCCTAATGAGTGGATGTAAACCCATTGATACCCCTGTTGCAAGAAGCGAGAACTTGTCTAAAGAGTTGTGTCCTAAGACTCAAAAAGAAAAGGAAAAGATGGCCCCGTGTCCCTTATGCTAATGCTGTGGGTAGTCTGATGTACGCAATGATGTGTACTCGGCCTGACATATGCTATGCAGTTGGCTTAGTGAGTAGATTCCAATCTAACCCTGGACTGGCTCACTGGAAAGCAGTCAAAAGGATTATGCGATATCTCAAGGGAACTGCGAACTATGTGTTGTGCTATCAAGGTTCAGATCTACAGCTAAGAGGTTACAGTGATGCCGACTGGGGCAGTGACCTAGATGAGCACAAATCAACCACTGGGTATATCTTTCTGCTCAACAATGGCGCCATTACATGGAGCAGTAAGAAACAACCTTGTATAGCCTTATCCACCATGGAGGCGGAATACATAGCTTGTTTAGCAGCAGTTTGGTTACGGAGATTCCTCAAGTATTTAGACATTGGCACGGATACTTCAGATCTGGTGACGATATTCTGCGATAGCATGGCAGCTCTCGCATATGCTAAGGACTCAAAATATTATGGAAGAACCAAACACATAGATATCAGATATCACTACATCAGAGACATGGTAGCGTAAAAGGAAGTGGTTCTGAAACATCTTTCTACGAGTCGCATAGTTTCTAATCCCTTAACAAAACCTATAGCAAGAGATGTCTTTGAGGCTCATGTTAGGAATCTAGGACTGCGTAGATTATAAATGTAATTTGTATTACAAATGACATTGAGATGTAATATTTTATTTGAAATATTAATACAATATGATTCAGTCATTGTCTTTATTGTATTGTTTTTGTTTTTAATACACACACAAGATATGTCAACAGGTTTAGATCGGCTTACTCACAAGAGCGATCGCCTCTAGCGCTTAAGTAGCGAGTAGAGATGAGACATTGTATCCCTAGGTACTTGTCCAAAGGGATAAGTTGGTTGATACAAAGTTTGTTGCCTTAGTTGGAGCTAAGATTAGGTCCATTGAATGGACTATGCATGGGTTACCCCACCATCCATGTAGCCTGTAGTTAGCCAGATGCGAGATTCTCTTTGACGCCTTGGAGGCGTGCAAATTGAGGAACTCAGGTTAGATGCCTAAGGAGCGACTAGACCAAGATCTGTACGGTGTTGATATAGACATATGCTCTTTGAGAAAGAGAAATCCACCGTAGCATGTGTTTCATACTACATGTGCTTATTCGACCTTATGGGTAAGTGAGTAAAAGGTTCCCTTATTTTTCACTGTGTGAGTCTCATTTTATTAAGTGTCCTTTACCTTTGACTGTGTCATAAGATGGAGGTTGTGATGTCTGCTACTTTGGCATACTGTCTATGGCCATGATTGATACGATCTAAAGAGGCATCGCTGGGAAAGCGATTCGACCAAAATTGAGTGATATGAGTGCAAAGGGAACACTCTACGATATTGTATCTTCGATAGTGTTTACTGACGTCAAACTATGACGCTACATCTTGGTAGCGGCTAAGGTTGTGAATACATTGAAATGATTTGAAGGTAGTCAAGCATTGTTCTGAGTTTTTTTTTTAAAACTCAAGCGGGTTCGAAAATGCTTGATCTTGATGCGATCGAATGAGTCTAGGACATGACCAGACACTTTAGGGATGTTACTATGCTGGTCTTCTCTGGGAGAGATTTGGTATATGTACTCCCACCTTTCTACAGATGTGCTTGGTGGTCGCACGGCCTATTTACTTGTATGAACAAGATTGAGAACATTAGAGAGATGCAGACCTGGGGTCATGCCCTCTGTGTGCGAGTGGGAGATGTTAGAAGGAGGGGCGCCCACATGGGGTTGACCCCTCCGTTACAACGTGTGTAACGCATGGCTTTAAGCCATGCGTTATTTGCTTGTAACGCATGGCTTAAAGCCATGCGTTATAGAAATTTAAAGGCAGGCCTTTAAGGCCAGCCATGTGTAGGAGGACTATAAATAGTCCCCCTACAATTGTTGTTTTTTTGTCTCATATGAAAATAGATAAAAAAAAATCTCTCTCTTTTTGTTCTCTCTTGAAAGAGTATTTAGGCTGTGGATTTGTTAAGTGTTACTCTAGTTTTATACTATGTAGTACACTTCGCCACTAAAAGGAAACGCTTGTGAGTTGTCAATCTGGAAAAACTTGTGGAGCAATTTTGTGAGCCGAGCTTGAGGTATTTTTTCGCTGTACTTTCTTACAATACAATACAACAAATAAATGACCAAAGTCTAATAACGATTTGAGCATCTCGAATGGGATTATTGGGATGCTCCTCCATTCCATTTCTGCCTTATTTTGTATGTCATGTTCTTATTCTCCGTCATAAATGATAAGACATAGATAAACAAATAAACTGAGACTTATTGTGTATTGGTGATGTTCACGCGTACTAGTATTTCTCTCTCTCATTTTATTCTTAAAAATTTGAATAGAAAACTTAAAACTTCCTAATCCCTTTTGGAGACGCTAATTAGTGTATAAAAAAAATCTTTTAAGAGTAAACTTATAAATTGATGTGATTTAATATGGTGAGTCAGACTGTAAAGCTCTTTTTATTATGATATATATATGACGTCTAACATTAAGTCACGTAAGTTTGTATAGTTACTTTTATAAAATTTCTTTGTGGACCTAACACTTCTTAATCCTTTTTGTCACATTTCTCACGCATTGCACACATAATAATCATGTTAGTTTATGAACTAATTGTTTTCGTAAGATTGACCCAGCACTTCTCATCCATATTTTATTTAATTTAATTTTTTTTTATTTTTTATTTTGATGTGTTTAAATTTGAAAAATAATTATATTTTATCAAAGACGTGTATTACAAATTTATAATGGCTGTGTCCCATATATATATAGTTTAGTACCTAACTTCAATTCAAACTGATAACAATATTAGTATATTTTTCTTTTGGAAAAAGAAAATACCAAAGATTTGAGTATGTGTCGGGTATTAATTTTCTCTAAGAAACTTACACTTGGTCTGTACGCATCATTATTTGTTTGGTTGTAGTTTTTCTACCGGGGAATACACGCATAGTTTTTGTTCACTTGTATGAGCTTAGACTTTTCTTCCATTCGGATTTTCTCTAAGAAACTTACACTTGGTCTGTACGCATCATTATTTGTTTGTTTGTAGTTTTTCTACCGGGGAATACACGCATAGTTTTTGTTCACTTGTAAGAGCTAGACTTTTCTTCCATTCGGACAAAGAAAAAGAAAAGTGTCAAAGGCTGGTTTGGATAGTGAGATGAGATGGTTTTAGATGAGTTGAATAAAATATTGTTAGAATATTATTTTTTAATATTATTATTGTTTTTGGATTTGAAAAAGTTGTTTATTATATTTTGTATAAGAATTTGAGAAAGCTGTAATGATGAGATGATATGAGATGGGTTGAAAATATTTCTGTATCTAAACGGTGCCATCTTGGATGTAAAATTGACGGCTAGACTAGGACACTCGGAAAAGATTCTCTGATCTATTGTTAGTCGCGACTCATGACCCACCTAGAAATGCGTTAATGGTTAAAGATTATGTGAGTAATCTTGATCATCATTGAATCCGAAAGAGTAATGATAGCTACACAATACATTTCACAATATATTTTACTATATATATTTTAAAATGAGGCTATTTTTGTCAAGTAATGTTACTTTTTTAAGGTATTATACAAAAATACCCCTCATTTTAAAATATATTTTGTAAAGTGTTGTGAAAATTAAATTATGTGTATTTATCATTTTTCATGAGGAAGATATAATGCTGACTACATTAAATAAGTCCAATTCACTTCAATCACTCCTAGATAAATGTTTAGATCCAAAAAGAAATTCAAAACATTGTTATATATGTAAGTCAATGGTACTTCAAATTGTAAAATATTTTTTAAATAAAATCAATGATATCCAAAATTTCTTTAATTATCTTCTAAATTATAGGCTTTCTGAGTTAATCTCCTAACTATGAACATTCTATAGATTATGGTTGACACTCCTACGTATAGTCAAAGATTTCAGATGCATTTGGATGCTAAGGTGATCTCAGATAATTTGAGTTGATCTGTGAATAGTAATATTTTGTAGTTATCAATGAGATGTGTTTGAATTTAAATAAGTTAAAATATGTTTTTGAATATATGTAGGTTGAGATGAATTTAATTTTTTCTATAAGAAGTTGAAAAAGTAGTGGATCCTATCAATCATTGGTTTGGGATGAGTTGAGTTCACTTCAACAACCAAACATAGCCGGTCTCCATGATTTTTTAAAAATCCAGTTAAGTTATATTTATAATCTAAGGTTAACATATTAAAGATGTAAATTTTTCTTAGTTTTAGTATATTATATATTCCGTGGTTATTATAGGACGACTTCTCACTTTTTCATATTTCTACAAATAAAATATATCTTTGTGAAAATTAGAACTTACTACCTTACTTTTCCCTTTATAGTAATGAAGAAAAAAGACATACCAGTTAAATAATAAGTTGACTGATAGATTTGAGGTCCCTAATTTAATTCATACGAGCTTGGGATTTATATGCTTTTTGTGAACGGAAATTTTCTTCTGAAAAAAAATGTCATTTTCATCTCAAAAAACTATAGACCCCTCTTTTGCTTTTTTTTCCCCTTTCACATCACTAGGCTTGTATAACCATGTATGATAGATTTTGGAACGTTTAAAGTAGATACAACTTATTTTTGCTTCATTTATACTGGCAAGTTAAGTACGGATGACAATCGGATTGTGTTTGTATTGTGTTAAGTCATGAATATTCAATTATATAAGCTAACCTGAACCCGACCAGTTAATCTAAACGTGTTAAACTTTCAAACCCCAACTTGACCTATTTAGATAATAGGTCATGTCACGTCATCCATTTTCACCCATTTAATAATTAATTATAAATAAGTCAACACGACATGATTTATTTAAACCCATTCATGTAAATGAGTTAAACTAACATGCATAATCCATTTGATCTGATTAACATAATATCATATAAAAGTTAAAATCAATATTTATTAGTAGCTACAATATCTTAAAAAAACGAAGACTACCTACTAAAAAGAAATGTCAATATTTTTCAAATTTTAACAAATAATAATACTAATAAGAAACTTGGCCTATAATAAAAAATATGAGCATTGGTCCAGAATTACAATCCCAACCATAAAAACATAAACATATTGAGAAATATCAATATTATAATTCAACAATAGTAAAATTGTAATTTTGACCTAAAATTAAAACGAGTTAATTTTGGGTTAAGTGGGTTGACCCGTTATTGACCCATTTATAAATCGTGCCTTTGAATCAACCCATTTTTACTCGAACTCGTTAATGTCAAGTTTAAACCCGCTAGTTTTGTATTATGTTTGTGCTAGGTTCATGGGTCGTGTCACGTATTAACCACCCCTATAGTTCAGGATGTAAGTGTCATATTCGCAAATGCCAAAGACTCTCCAATTCATTGGTCATCCAAGAAAAGGGTTATAATTCCGTATTGCTCAAGCTCTCCTTCTTCTGAAAATATTTTAGATTAGACCATTGTTCAATCGACAACGATCGATCTTTAAAATGATAATATTTTTTTATTTTCATAATTTCTAGAGGATCAATCGTCAATTAATTTTACAGTATTTAGAAATGATCATTGATCAACTTTTGCATTTTAGATAAGTTCAAGTACCTAGTTTACTTACTAGAATATTATGTTCTCAAACTTGTAATTGGCTCAATCAACATATGTACATGTTCCTCGCTGTTTACCAGCTAAAATATCATCAACAAAAGCTTAAACTACTTCAGCTTTATTTTTGTGGGCCTGCCGGAAGGTTTTCCATATGAAAGTAGATCAGATCAACTATTATAATAAGAATTATGCTAATTATAAGTTGATGTGTTAAGGTACAACTTATAGTGGGACCTATTGTTAGAAGAGTGTCAACCATTTTGTATAAAGCACATGACAGCTCATGTGGAAAGGAAAGGACTCGGGTATTAGACTACTAATGTGAAACAGAAGTTATTCTGTTAAGTTATACTTCTGTTAAGTCATACTTTGTAACCTATAAATAGAGCCTTTCATTTGTATTCAAAAGGTAATGATACTAGAGAAATACAGAACAGAAAAGAGAGAATAATTCTTGAGTCAGAAAGCTCCAAGAATTGAGAGGTGTATTCAAGAGAGATTGTTTTTGTAAACTCATTACTGTATTTGATCATAAATAAAAGGAGAAAGTCTCTTGACTGTTGCTGCCGTGGATGTAGATCACTAGGATCAAACCACGTAATTCTCTTGTGTTCTTTGTGTTCTTGTGCATTTTATTTTTTGTGTAAAACTATTAATTGAAGATTGCTTGTGGAACTCTTGACAAAACTTGGAGAAGGCAATTCTGTTCTGATAACACAGAGAGACAGAATTCCAACACCTAGGATAACTTAAAAAAACTAAAATACCATCATTTTTTTTAATCATATTTGATTTAATAGATTTATTAGGCTAAGCTTTTCAAATATTAATATCTTATCTGCAACCCCATAAATAGGGTTAGTGGTATGTGCTTGTCTGATGATACTTTTTTAAGTACTCCTGTTGATATTCACCATGCTATGGTCAAGTATTTTCATGATTTTTTGGATAATAATAGTCATCATAATTTGCCTAACTTAAGTCACCTCATCTCTCCCATGATCTCTGATGAGGAGAATTTACTGATTTGTAAAGATGATTCTCTTGAGGAAATTAATGATGCTCTTTTCAGTATTCTCATTGATAGTAGGCCTAGCCCGGATGATTTTGGTTCTGGTTTCTTTAGAGTTTGTTGGGATTTTGTGAAGGATGACCTTTTGGAAGCCACATCTGAGTTTTTCCATACTAATTCCCTTTACAGGTTCTTCATTGCCTATTATATTGTTTTGATTCCTAAGGTGAATAAGCCTATGGATTTTAATAAATTCAGGCCTATTAGACTGTGCTCTGTTTTTTATTAGATTTGTGCTAAAATTATTGTGGGCCGTATGATGAGCATGCTTTCTAAGATGATATCTCAGGAAAAATGGGTTTTTATTCCTGGCCGTAGCATTTTTGTGAATATTAGTTTAATTCAGGAGATGGTCCATTCTATTAATAAAATCTATTGGGGATAACATGTTGATTAAGCTTGATATGTCTAAAGCTTATGATAGAGTTGATTGGAGATTCCTTTTACATATTTTGGTTGCCTTTTGGTTTTTCTGATCAAGTTGGCGCTTTAATTAATTCATGTATTTTTATGCCTTGGTTTTCTATTTTGATGAATGGTACTCCTTTAGGGTTTTTTAAAGGTAAACATGGTCTGAGGCAAGAGGATCCTTTATCGCCTTATTTGTTTATTGTTATGAAAGAGGTTCTCTTTCGTCTTCTTAAGCATTCTTTTGATAATGGTAATATTGGCCAGTTCAAACAGGCTAGAGGTACTCCCCTTGTTTTTCATCTTATATATGCTGATGATACTGTTATTTTTGCGAATGGTGGAAAGAGGTCGATGAAAGGATTGATCCAGGTGTTGAATTCTTATGCAGTTTGGTCGGGTCAAGTACTTAGGAAAGAGAAAAGTGCTATATTTTTTTCTAAACACATTTATATTTCTAGAAAGATATCTATTCTTAGTATTACTGGTTTTTCTGATGGCTTTTTTCCTTTCAAGTATTTGGGTGTGCTTATTGTGGTTTGTTGATTGAAGGCTTCTAATTTTGGTGATTTGTTAGGGAAAGTTAAAAAGAAAATTGCGGGTTAGAATATGAAATTTCCTTCTGCAAGTGGGAGAAATATTCTTCTACGTCATGTCCTATCGAGTATGGCTACTCACCTTCTTACTGTTTTACATGTCCCAAAGGTGTTGATCATGGAGTTGAATTGGCTTTTTAGTTCTTTCTTTTGGGGTGAATCCAAAGGGAAAGGAAAAAGAAAATGGGTGGCTTGGGCATTAGGAATTTTGGGGATATTCAAAGGGCTTTACACGTGAAACTAGCTTGGCGTTTGATTTTTGGTCATTCTTTGTCGGTGGATTTTTTTAGAGGTACTTTTTATCTGCAGTTGTTTTCTTTGTTATCTTATTATATACCTGTGCTGGTTTTTTCCTACAGGTTGTTGTTAAGGTTTATTTTCCTTGTCTTTATGTTGGTTATGCCATCTTGTAATTTTGGTTTGGTGCCTAGGATATTTTGAGGCTTGGGTTTTGGCCTTTCTTAAATATTTGTAACACCCAGGTTTCTGGTTGTAACCACGGTTTTTCTCCGATATAAGTGAGGGCTATCAATAAAATTAGGGTACCGTCCCCTTTCTAAAAAAAATCCATGAACACGTGTGCTTTCTACATCTCCTTCCCCTATCCTCTTTTGTGCAATGCAAACTAGCTTATCGGTATTGCAATTTTTGCTATTATTCTTGGTTTCTTAAGTTTCCGTCTGAGTAAGAGAGCTTAGAAATTACGCCCCATGAACGTTTGTGATTCTAATTGCTCACCTCTACCATCCCATTTATGTCGTTACTTTTCATTTGTAGATATCAAAACAACCACAAAAAAATTATGTTAAGGACGTGTTTCACCACTACGCACTCTTGATCTCCTACAACCAAAGAGTAAGGTGACTTGGGAAATTTTATGGGGCACCTCCGATGCCTTAGTAATGATAGGAATCTTCTTAGAGCCAAATTATTCGAGAGCTTTCATTAGCATACTTGGATTCTTTAAAAAGAGCTTTTGTCTTCTTAAGATCACCCGGACTAACTGTTTCGCCCACTATTTGAAATTTTATCCCCAGAACATTCGGGCTATTTTACTCACTTTGAATGAGTGAATATCTTAATTGTCCCAAGATAAGCAACCGGGTGTTCTTTCCCTTAACAAACTGGTTAGACCTTATCGAGCCAGAAGGATTTGAGCCTTGAGTGGAGTAATATGTCGGGCCACCATGACCTAAGTCCATGGTGGCACACTGTGAGCCCTTTTGGCGGTGTTATAGCCCTTCTAATTACCCCGCGAAGTCTCATCACACATGGTGTGATGGGACTTTTGTACTAGATGCCGTTGGGCCCTTTCGGTACAGTTAATTGGGGCCCCTCTAGTTACTTGTGAAGTCTCATCATGCATTGTGCGATGAAGCTTTTAAACCATGAGGTGTTGGGTCTTCTTAATTGGGCCAAAGCGTTCTGGTTACCCCACAAGTCCTCGCGATGCGCGATGCAGTGAGACTCGTTCTTGGGGCAACATTTGGGGTCCTGCTTCTTTATTCCTCTAGGACATTTGTCAGAGTTGTTATCATCACGTCAATACGCATTCCCCTTTGTCAACCATCGCATGTATTTATTGTTCCCTACCACTTTATTTTTTTTCCTTACTTCCTATCTTCTTGCACAAGCTTCGTTTTCCCCTCCTTCTCTTGCTTCTCGTCCGAAACCCTTCGTGCCTTCTGCTCTGCTAACCTTCTCATCCTCTCCCTGCATTGCTTTATTTCGTTTTCTAAGTACCCATGGCCACTGGAAGAGACAAAGGTACGAACCCCTCTTGTGGCGGTGGTTAGGGCTGAAAAACCGACCTACCGGTTCGGTTTTGGGCCCAAACCGAAACCGACCGATAGGTCACTTTTTTCCCTTTAAACCAGCCGAAACTGACCTCATATAGAGGGAGAACTGCCGGTTCGGTTACCAGTCGGTTCACCGGTTTGGAGCCGGTTTGGGCCACTTTTTTGGGCTGGTTTAGAGCCTTTGGGCCACCATTTTTGGCCTATTTTAAGACTTTTGGGCTGGTTTTGCTATTTTAGACTTCTTCTTTTCTTTTTCTTTTTTGCAGAATTTTATGATATTGTAATTTCATATATTCAATTTTTTTTTTAATTGTAATGTCATGTATATACACTATTAGTAACTAATAACTACTACATATAATCTATACTACTTATACTTTATAATCATATATACTATTTATACTTTATAAGTTTATATGCTACTTATATACTACTTTAATTACTAGATAAATAAAAATAAATAAATAAAACTCCACTAGATGTTCAATTTACATTACAAATTACAAACAAAACCAAATTGTTTTAAGCAAATAAGCAATAAATAACAACTTTTCTTGAATAAAATTTTACAAATCTTCATTCTTGAAGATTCCCAATAGCCAATCCAGTCTTCGACTCTTCAATCATCAATAGTTGTGATGAACGATGCTCCTAACTTTATATAGAAAAACATCAAATAATCAATATTAAAAAATTAGGATAATGGTAAAATAAAAATTAAATTATAAAAGTAAATGAATATGGAAATTGAATGAGAATTAAATATGGAAATTACCAGATTCTACTACAAAGCTCTCTACATTATCCATGGAGTCTCAAATATCAATGGGTGTTGAGGGATGTCGTAACCAATTCTGAGTACAAATAAGTGCCTCAACAGTTCTCGGAGTCAATGAACTCCGAAAGGGATCAAGTACACGACCTCCCGTACTAAATGCTAACTCAGGTGCAACCATGGAAACAGGCATGGCTAACACGTCTCGTGCAATCCTCGCAAGTATAGGATAGTTAGGCTCATTCACTTTCCACCAATTCAACAAGTTAAAAGATTGGCCGAATGCCTCAGATCCATCTAATAAATACCGATCTATCTCAGATTTGGTAGCTGTAGATCCAGAGGCAGTCGATGCTTGCAACCACCCATAAAAAAGTTCTAACTCATGATTATCTTCATCATCATTTGGAAGTGCAGATGCCGGAGGGGAAACATGTTCTCTACTAGTCGAGCTAGAACCGAAAGTCGCATTATACTCCGCATACATGTCTGAGAATAAATGTCTCACCCTCGACAACAAATTTTCAGCCCAATTCTCATCATAATTTTTTTCAAGTGGAAGGTAAGAAGCCTCAACTTACTACGTGGATCAAGGACAACCGCAATCAACAACATCAAATTCATCCTATCCAATGAACCCCAATACTTATCAAATTTAATTCTCATACTTATGGCCATGCTCATCAAACAAATATTTTCACTCTCACTCAGCCTAACCAACTCTTTTTGGAGCCTACAAATCTCCAAAAAACTTGTGTTTGCCGTGACATGTAAAGACCTAGAAAATCGACAAGTGGTATCATAAAACATCTTCAAAAATTTCACAAAAACCCGCACTAACTCCCACTCCTCAGCTTTTGGGGGTCCAATATTTCCATCCTTAAAGTAAGAGAGAAAATTGTAGTCCTCACTCTCCATCCGCCTAAAATCTTTCTCAAATTTCTCAGCAGCCTCCAACATCATGTAAGTTGAATTCCATCGGGTTTGAACATCAAGGCACAACATTTTTTTACAATCAATTTTCTCATTTTCTGCACATCTCTTAAACTTGTCTAATCTTGTAAGGGAGGAGCGCACATATCTAACCGCATTTCTAACTATTGTAATGGCATCATCACACTCCTTAAGACCCTCATTCACGATAAGATTCAAAATATGAGCACAACATCTCATGTGCATATACTTTCCCTCCAACATATTCTGCATAAAAAAATGTCTCAAATATGCAATTACAGTATCATTAGAGCTAGCATTATCAATAGTGACAGTAAATATCTTATCAATGCCCCAAAGAAGGAGGCATGATTCAACATATTTTCCAATAGTATCCCCTCGATGATTAGGGATTAAACAAAAATTAATGATTTTCTTTTGTAATTTCCAATCACTATCAATGAAATGTGTAGTTAGGCACAGATAATTCAGATTTTGTACCGATGTCCACGTATCAGTAGTTAATGAAATCCTCATTCCCCCATCTTTAAACAACTTTTTAAGTTTGGCCTTTTCAGATGCAAAACGTTTCATACAATCTCTTACAACCATTACTCGACATGGCATTTTAAATCTAGGTTCAAGCAACCAAACCATCTTCTTAAATCCTTGCCCTTCAACAATTCTAAATGGTGACTCATCGAGAATTACCATCTCCGCAAGTGCCAACCTCAAAGCCTTCTCACTATATTTATGTGTTACAAGATTTTTTAAAGCACTATCACTCTCTCCAAACCCCTCCAAGGATACCTCACCCACCAATGTTGTTTGGTATTTATCTAAAGGCCCATGTTTATAAGGATTTTTAGGACATGAAGGTAGATGGTTTTGCATGGTTGAAGTTCCGTTCCTCTTCGAGTGGCAAGCGTATATCTTGCCACAATAATTACACTTAGCCTTAGGTTCATCTACGGAACAACGCTCAACTTTTGTAAAGTGGTCCCAAACAATTGACGGATCCTTTCCATTCCGTTTCTTAGGAAGTGGACAATTACTACTATTAGGGGCACTTGAGGCCGGGGTTTTGGTATTTGGGAGTTCGAATCAAACTCAATTGGACTTGACGAACAATCCATCTAACATGTAAAACAAAAAAAGAACAAAAAAATCAACACAATTGTCAATTACACAGCAGCTAATTTGCAACATAGCAAACATCACAAATCTAAGATTCTAATCTATATTTTAGTTCGCTCATAAACCTCACAAAGTATTTTAAGAATCAAAATAAATTTTTACAAAAACTATCAATCAAGTGAATCAACACAAGATTTCATCTTGAACATTTCACATATATTTCAACCGTGAAGTTGGATATTTCAACCGTAAATTTCACATAAATCTTGAAACTGTCAACAGATTCACACATAAACTAGTGTTCATGAATCATCACCGATTCAAATTTAGAAAACCAGAGTTTAATAGTTTATCCCTTTGCCAGATAGGTGGATTGACACCATCACAATCCGGCCACTCCATCCAACAACACATTTTTCACAAAAAATAATAAATAAAAATAAAAATGCACAAAATCGCAAATATATTAGAAAAATAGCATAAAACCAACAAGTCTTAGATCTATGCATAGAAACACAGATTCACAATCGTAATCGTCACCCATGTCCACAACCGTGGCTCATAAATCCCACATAACAACGGTCACGGTCGTGGGTAATAAAACTCACAGACCCACTATCGCGACTATGGGTCATAAAGCTCGCAAACCCATGATCGCAATCGTGGGTATTTAACTTATAGATCCACGGCGACGACAGTGGTCTTACCTTCACAGACTGCAACTGGACTATGGGTGGAGAAGACTAAATGGGTTGAGAGGAGGAAAATAAGATGAAGAGAAGAGAAGGAGAAGAAAAATTAGAGAGAAGAGAGGACGGTGAACCGTGAGACGTGAAAGGAAAGAGGAGAAGAGAAGATAGTGAGTGAGTGAGGAGAAGAGGCGAGAAAAATATGCCTATATAGAGATAGGATTTTTTTTTGAAAAACACTGGATGCAGTCTTTGGGTGCAGGCGCAGGGCAAACGGGTCCTACGTGGATAAACAAAAACACACCGTTTAGTTGAAGATGAATCATTTCCTTCAGTCCCCCTCCCTCTCTGCATTTCCTTCAGTCCCGACTCCCCCTCCCTCTGCATTTCCTCTCATTCCCCCTCCTCAAGAACTCCCTCTCTCGATCCTTCCACGAAGCACATCCCATCGAAGACGGGTTCAATGGTTTCAGGGGAGTTCTCTACACAATGAGGAACGTGAGCTTGTTGTTGCTCATGATCTTGCTATGAGGATTGGTGTACTGCTGGCCCGAGTCGAATTCTCTCCGGGGAGAATACGAGGGTTGCTTGTTCTTCGAATCGGGGTTCATGATAGCGATGGCAAGGCTGCAACAGAGGGTAGCGGCTGAGATCAACCGGATGGGCGGGAGGCCTGGGATTCTGCTGTACGAGTTCTGGAGATCGAAGGTGGCGATGGAGGAGCTGAGAGGGGAATTGGAGAGGAGGGGCGGTTCGTCGTCGCAGTCACAGGTGGTGGAGTCGGAAACAGAGGTTGGAATTAGGGAGAATGGAGGATTTGATAGGGTGTTTTGGGGCGTTGAGATCTGGTGCTGACAACATTGTTGGGCAACTTGATGATTTCTTTGATGAAATTGTTGAAGGCAATCGTAGGATGGCTGTTTGGAATTTTTTCTTTTTTTTCTGTTTATTTTTTATTTCTTGGATGTAGATCTTCAACTCGATTTGTGTTCATCGGAATTAATTTTTTGTTGTCTCAACTGGATGTGAAATTTGTAGACCTCATCGAAAAGTGTTAAATGTAGATGTGGATGTTCGAGTTGTCTTGTTATTCATCGGAATCGAAAAGTCTTATTTTTTTTTTTCATCTGTTTGTTTGATTTTTGTTCATTGGAGGGAGGAATGGAATGCAGAGAGGGAGATGGAAACTGAGGGAGGGAGGGAGGGAGGGAGAGAGAAGAAGAAGAAACGGGAAGACGAGGAAAAACTTGCATCTTTTTTTTATATTTATTATTATTACTTTTTGAAGCCGTTTGCACGCCGCTTGTATAGGGCGACTGTACCTATCAGTATTTTTTTTTTTTAATATTATTCGGGCAGTACCCAATGCCCCTCGCCGGTATATGTGTTTTGAATTAGGAACCTGCCCCCACCCCGTAATGGGTAGGTTGTGTAATAACCCAATCCCCAAGCCCAAAAACTAAGCCCAGCCTAACCCAATGTGAAACCCATTTTCCCCTTTCACTTCCCCACTTTCCCTTTTCCCAACCCCAAAATTCCCATAACCAAACCCTCCCCCCTTTGGTCTCTCACACACATCTCTCTCATGTCACCGTCTCACTCTTCGTATCTTTCTCTCTCGTCTCTATTTCTCTCAGTCTCTCGTCTCTCTATTTTCGTTTCTCTCTCTATGTTTTCCTTTCAATTCTTGTTTTTGCAACGTTATCTCTCCACTCACAACCATGACCCATTGCTCCATGTTGCTTTACCACCGACCACAATATTAGGTAAATTTCTCCCTCATTAGGAATATATTTAATGAATTTCGAATAAAAGATTGGTTAAATTTTGGTGTTTTGAATTGTTGAGAACGTATTTAGGTTGGGTTTGAATCGACAGTTCAAATGAGATAAGATGAGATGTTTTGAATAGTAGTTGAATAAAATATTATTAGAATATATTTTTTAGTATTATTTTTATTTTAGAATTTGAAAATTTTGAATTGTTTATTCTATTTTTGTATGGGAATTTGGAAAAATTCAATGATTGAGATGAGATAAGATAAAAGGATTGTGTATCCAAACTGAGCTAGTTAATTATGATGTTGGGGTGTGTTGAAGATGAGTTTAATACCCAAGTGTTAGTGGTGGGTGTGTACAATTCGGTTGGTGAAATTGTGGAAGATTGAATCTCTTATCTGTCTTTTTTAACGTGTCTGGATGTTTTCAAATCCGTCTAACTTTCATCTAGACTTACTTTAAGTAAATTAGTAAGTCTTAATTATGGGTATTAGCTAGAATGAAATGATGTTTATGTCATTCTTATATGGTTGAGTTTAGACCTTATTGACGTTAGGATAATAAGGGAATTGAGGTCGGTATATGTGCTGTCCAGCAACATGTTTACAATCTAAGAATTTGGGATTTATCATTTGTGAGGATAATCTTTTTGGGCAAGTTTAAATTCATGTTATTAAGGATTGAGTGAAATTTTAGTGTTAAATGAGATCATTTTAGCGTAAGAGTGCAATATTGAAGGGCCCCAGCAATTTGACGATATTCGGTAGCATTAGGGAGAGGATCACCACTAGTAGCTGAGAGTTTGGAGCCAGAAGTACATGGAGCCAAATAGCGCTTGGCACCAAGCATGTGTGCGCGATCCAGAACATCCATAATATATTTTGACTGGTGAAGATGTAAACTGGTAGAATCTTGTGTAACCTGAAACCAAGAAAATAATGCAGACAGCCCAAATTCTTCAGTGAGAATTCAGATTGCAACTGTGTGATCAAATTCCGAATAAAAGTACCAATCCCATGATAAGAATATCATCAACATACACCAAGAGAAAAATGTGAATATCAACATTGTGATAAGTAAAGAGAGAATGATTAGCGAAAGAACCCTGAAAACCAAGATCCAATAAACACTATGAAAAGTGAGTAAACCAAGCTCAAGGAGCCTGTTTTAATCCATAGAAGGCTTTATTAAGCCAACACACATAGTCCAGATGATGAGGATCAACATAACCTTGGGGTTGATAAGTATACACTTCTCCATCAAGAGTCTCATGGAGAAAAACATTAGAAACATCCAACTGTTTACTATCTCAACCAAAATGAACGGCTAAGGTTAAAACCACTCGCACAGTAGTGGGTTTGATAACCAGACTAAAAGTCTCTAAAAAATCAAGGCCACTAATTTGATTGAAAACTTTGGCCACAAGACGGGCCTTCTGACAGTCAAGAAAGCCATCCTCATTTTGTTTGGTTCTATAAACCCTTTTGGTATCAATGATGTTGTGGTCGGGAGGTCTAGGACAAAGTGTCCAAGTGGCATTTTTCACCAAGGCAACATATTCCGCATCCATCGCCTCTTTCCACTCTACCGAAGTTATGGCCTGTGACAAATTCAAAGGATCCTTAGGTAATGAACTAGTGCCTAAGGCAGAAATAGGATGGTGTGTGGAATAATTAGGGATAAAATCTGGAAACTGTTTTGGCTTAAGAGAATCCGTTTGTGATATTGTCACAATTAGGTGAGAGATTTGATCTTGGCCAAAATTTGGGGAGAGATCGGGATTGATTATTGGAAGAGGAGAATCCATGGGAGGTGGATTGGCTAGTGGGTTGACTATAAGAGATTGGAGAGAAGTATGCGTGGTTGGTGGAGAAAAATTGGGTGGAGGTGAAGTGGAAGGAAGATTCGTGGGATTGGAGAAATTGGTGTGATTTAAATGGAATAAAGAAGAATCGGATTCTAGTGGTTGAAGGGAAGTAGGTCCTAAAATATTAGGATTGGGATTAATATTTGATTGAGGAGAAAAATGAGGGGCTAATTGGTTCGAAAAATGTGGGCCTGATGAATCCGAATTATTAGGGAGTAAAATTAAATCATTGGTAGGAAAGAAAATAGGACTAGGACTATCAACGTGAGAATCTGCTTCCTTTGGTGGAGTGAGGTGTGATTTATCCCGCACTAGAAACAATCTCTCATAAAAAATAACATGTCATGACAAGTTCTCTTGGAAATAGGGTCAAAACAATGGTATCCTCTATGATTAGAAGAGTAACCAATGAAGATACATTGCTTACTACGCAAAGCAAGTTTGTGATTATTGTAAGGACGAAGAAGAGGATAACAAGCACAACCAAAGGATCGTAAGGAAGAATAATCGGGTGGCCTTTTAAAGAGGAGATTGTATGGAGCCTCATTTTTTGGAATCGGAGTTCGCAACCGATTAATGAGAAAAATTGCGGTGGAAAAAGCATCAACCTAAAATTTTTTATGAAGATTAGATTGGGCTAATAAAGACAATCCAATTTCCAAAATATGGCGATGTTGTCTTTCCGCCACTGCATGTTGTTGAGAAGTGTATGGACAACTTAGGCGGTGTAGAATCCCATTTGAATTTAAAAAAGAAAGAAATTGATGTGAAGTGTATTCCCCACCATGTGAGGAAGCCAAAGGGAGTCAAAGTTGCCGTTTCTCATGAAAGCCTGGAAAAGTTGGCTAAGGTTGTCAAGATCAGTTCGATACCTGATACTCCTGGTGCGGTGGGAGTTGTGAGTCGCCCTGTGGATGTGCTGAGTAAGGGCGATGCACGTGGAAGACTGAAGTCGGGTTTGACTTCAATGCGTCTTCTGGCTTGAAGACGGAAGCTGTGAGCTGCAGAGATGATAGGCCTTGGTTGGAAACAGTGGCTGGCATGTGGAGACCCAGTCTCCAAGTGGGAGATTGTTGGGGTATATGTGAAGACTGATTTTGGAGTTGAAAAGGTGTTTGCTAAAAGTTGGCTCGACAGTTGGCTCGAGCCAAAGTTCGCTCGACACCGCTTGACAGACCGCTCGAGCGGATGGAAGTCAGAGAAGATCGCTCAAGTCCTGCTCGACACTCCGCTCGAGCGAGACTCAAACCCTAGTGTTTGCTCGAGTCTCGTTCAACACCCTACTCGAGCCAATGTTCATTTGGTTATTCGCTCAAAGCGTGCTCAACATGCCACTCGAACGAAGTATGCAGTTTTTGCCAGATTAGGTTTACAGCGCCACTCACTATAAATATATTATATCAGACTTGTGTTGGACGACCTCAAGCATATTTTGAGAGAGAACAATTGTCTAGTGAGTGTCTATTGTGTGAGAGAGCAAAAAGCCCTAGAAAGTATGAGTTGAGATTGAGTGATTGTAATCTCCTCTGATTAATAAGATTTCTGCAACTCTGTGGACGTAGGGAATTTGCTAAACCACGTATATTGTGCATCGTGTTCTTGATTGTGTAGCTTTCACTTTATTTGTCATCGTTGGTGTGTATGTTTTGCATAACATTTCACAACATATAGCACCGATAATTCTCCTTTATTGTGGTATCACAGCGTATTTGAGCTACTTTTGTACTATAATATTCTTCTTCCTCTAATTGCATCGATCTATATGTTCCTCACTTGATTTTGAGCTAGAGAACTACTGTTTTGTTCGTAACCATGAGTCTTAATTTAGTGGCAGCTCTGCTCGTGTGTGTGGGCTGTTCTAACCCTCACGATTATATGTACATCGGTGAACCTCTTAAGAGCCGTACGTGTTTGATGAGATTTTGAGCATGATTTCTATCTTCTAATTAATTTCTTTCGTATACTGCATGATATGTATTAATTTGACAATTTGTCAAACTAGCTAGGAGCCTAGGATTCCATTTTGGACATAAAGCTCAACAGATACGATATACAAGCAGTGACGGGAGTAAGGGGCCGGGCATATATAGAGGCCATATATGGCCCCCGCTTAATTATTAAAACATTAGATTAAGTTATTTTTATATAGTCAATATATATAATTAGGAAATATAAATAAATTTTGCACCATCAAAATTAAAACTCATCTTCATCATATTTATAGTTAGTGAATTGTTAAAATAAAATAAAATAAAATATATATGTTTAACCTATAATCTATTTATTTTTTTATAAACTAGTACAACAAAAAAGAATCGAACATGTTTCTTTAATCGTGTCTCTTAAAATTTTCAAAGAAGTTTCAATCATATTCATCGAGTTGTCTTATTTTTATATATTGTTGTATAATATAGCTGATTAATTTATACACATTAGATCATGTGGATTGATTTGTATTTTTGTTTCTCGGACTTTCAAATTTAATTAGCTTATATATACATACGTATTTTAGTTGTCTATGATGAAATATGGGAGTGGTGCACGAGAAAAATGACTACTGCCCTACCAATTAAGCTGGGGTTGGAGAGGAGGTACCGCCCATGCATTTACAATGGGGACAACCTTAATAGCCTACAAGAATATCAATCATTTAAGTGTATCCAAATACTTTAGAAACTATTTTATAATTAATTATTAATAATGTACGGGTATTTATTAAAAATATTATAATTTTTCATTTAAGCTTTAAAGTTTCGCGATCACGTTATTCTATTTAAAAGGTACCGATAGGAAATGCACTTTTTTATTTTTGTTTTTATTTCAATCATTTTTTATATATCTTTAAATATTTTTTTTAAAAAAAATCAATTAATTAATAATCACTTTTTTAATTATTGAGTAAATAAAACAAACAATCAATCTATTTTGTCGGTGCCTACAAAAGAAAAATCTATTTTGTCGGTAGAAAAACTCGGTTCAACTATCATTTTCCATTTAAAATACAGCTAACAAAACAGGAAACAAACAGACCTTAAAGAAAAGAAATAAAAGAAAGAGACTGGAAAAACAGGGATAGCATATAACAAAATTATATGCTACACTACATACTGATCGTAACGGAGAGTGGACTCATTCCGACGCCCGTAAAAATTATGCAAGTATTATTATCTATTTTAATTAAACATATTTGTATATTTCTGGAAATATTAATTCTTTCTCTTATGTGTAGGAAAAAAATAGTTGTCTTGCATGATGAATCTGCATTTGATCAAAATTCATCAACAAGTGATATTGAAATTTTTACAAAAGAGTCGGGTCCACGTTCAAGATCATATTTTAGGGGTTTCGATCGTGCGTCAAGCCTTCTAACTCGTCCTCCTCATCCAACAATGCCTCCAACACTGCTAGAATGTTAGAGGAAGCGAGGTTTGAGATCGAGGAATTGACAACAAGGCAGCATAAGTTAAAGGCTCAATTGGCGCAACAAGTAGACATGGAGATGTGATTGAAACAATAAGAACAACAACAAAATGAGTTCAAGAGAGAGAAGTAACTTCAAATGCATATGCTTTTGCAACAATTCAGGCATCCAAACAACAAATTTAATTTATACAGATGCTACAACTGTTTTTATGTGATGAATACTACCGTTTTATAATTTATTTATTTCTCATTTATGAGACTACTTTTATGTTTATTGAACAAATTCTAATATATTTTTTAAGATGTTATGTATGTGTCTTTCATTTTTCATTATTCGGTAAAATCAAATTCCTATTGGTCGAATGACCAACAATCATTCAAACATATCATGAGTCTAACCATTAGAATGGTTACACAGAACATTTGAATGTAATTTGTAATCGGCGTTCAAACAGCGATCGGACATAATGAACTCCCCATTTGAATGTAATAAGCATTCAAATGTTTTCTAACAACATCGAACATAAAATCTACGTTTGCTAACTATATTTCACATTTGAACATCTTTTCCTAGTAACATGTTCGAACATATAATAATTTGATAGAACAATCAACGTAATGCGTTCGAACATAGTTATATGGTCGAGCACTAAATTTAACGTACGAACGTTTTTTCGTATGAATACATTTGAACAAATTTATTTTGATATACCACTTAACCCAATGCGTTAAAATATACGGTCACGATCAAACGTAATGATTTGACCGTTCGACTATATATCTGGGAAGAAATTTAATCATCCCAAAAAAACTTTTCGTTCGAATGCTATTGAATGCTCTTGTTCAATTTTGTCCCAAAACACATTTTTGGTGATGAAATTTAAATTTTCTTTCCAAAAAACCTTTTGGGAGAGTGAAATTGGGTCGACCTTGGGATGGTTTTTTTTCTCCCAAAAAGTATTTTAGGAAGAAAGCACAATTTTTTAGACGAAAATTTTTGCCCAAAAACCCATTTTTTGTTGTAGTGAGCACAAGCACCATATACTCATTTTGAAAAAAATAAGTAAATATGAGATCTATATAAATAAATTAATTTTTCAATAATATACCAAACTCTTTTTTAAAAAGATGTCACACAGCTATCGCAGGAGCTAGAGCGGGATGTGGAGGATGAAGAAAGAAATTGGGAAAGTAGATGTGTCGGACTGAAAGTGGAAGATCAAGTATCTGTTTGGGAAAAGCATCAACGTTGGGAAGATGCGTGGCACCAGCTGGACCATTGGATGTATCGAGTGGTCATTAATCAATAGCTAGTAGTGTAATGAACGAAGGCTCGTGATTAAGCCAAGTGTCGCAATCTGAAGCGTAAGTTTTGTTTGTTATTAAGCCGTTTAGGCTACAGTGTCAGGTGTTTTCTTATCGGTTTATAGACTACATTCTGCAGGAGGGTTGTTGTTTGTCTTTTTTAGATATATAAGGGATTTACAAAGGATGTGAGATTTTTATCCATAAAATTAATACAAATTCATTTTTCTTTCTTTTTCCCTATTCTCGGAGGTCGTCTCACCCTCGAAGTGGGATTGCATTTAGTAATTTGGATAAATTTGTTATAAAAGAGTGTGTAACACTTGCACAATCTATAACTGTATCTAACATTATTCGAATAGCCCACACATGTTCGTATGATCAAAGGCAAAAGACTTGGTAGACCTTGCAATGCTTGCATGCTACCTCTCGGAGCAAACCACACACTGCAGATCGTTTCCGTTGTTATCTCCCTTATTGTGGAAGCAGATGACTCTCAACAAGATTTCAGATCTAATCAACGTGACTCAGCCCATGAAAATAGCAATTGTAATATTATTATCGTTAACTTATTTAAATTGTGTTTGATTAATTTGATGTGTTTAAATTTTTTAAACAAATTATATCACTGTTGTCTCCCTATAGTACTTAATTTACCTAACTTCAATTCAAACCGATAACAGCAGTACTATTAGTATAATTGTTTGTTTTTGGAAAAGAAATATCAAAGATTTGAGCATGTCGTCGGGTTTTTCTCTTAAGCAACAGCTTGCACTTTGTCTATACGCATCAATATTTGTTTGTATGTTTGTACTTTTGCTTCCGGGAAATACACGCATCAATAAGAGCTAGACTTTTCTTCCAGTCCGACAAACAAAAAGAAAAAGAAAAGACTTATCGTGGATGCAAAATTGACGGCCAGACTAGGACACTTGAGATCAAAAATAAAAAGAAAAGATTCGCTGATGATCATGATGAAATGTCAGTCGTGACTCATGACCCACCTACAAACGCGTGAATGGATCAAGATTCTCAGATTTTGTGGATGATAAAAAATAAAAAATCTACACAATCTTTTATTATTCACACAACTTTTACATAATATATTTTTTTAAAATTTTTATTATTTTTTTCTTTTATCAAATATTTAATATATCAATAATAAATAAAAGAATTGAATTAGTTTAAAAAGAATAAACTCAAAATAAAATTTAAAAAAAATATTAAAAAATTTAAAAATTTAAAAAATATAGTGTGTGGAGGTTAGAGAGGTTGTGTAACATTCCTCGATAAAAATACTCACCATTGAGTCCGATAGATATAATGCATTACTCTCATGAGTACATGATCAGATAATTAAAGTCCAATTCACTTCAAATATCACTCCTCAGGTAAAATGTTTAGATCCAAAAAGGAAAAAAACAAATTGTTAGGTGACATTTAAAATCTGAGGTTAATATATTAAAGACGTACATTTTTATTATTTTTAGCACATTATATTCCGTGGTGATTATATATATGATAACTTCTCACTCTCAGTGAGGATTATAACTTACGACCTCACTTTTTGCTAATTTATAGTAGCAAACAAAAAAACATACAAGTTGAATTATAAGTTTAACTGATAGATTTGAGGTCCCCAATTTAGTTCATACGACCTTGGGATTTATATGCTTTTTGTGAACCAAAATTTTCTTCTAAAAAATGTCATTTTCATCTCAAAAAACTATAGATCGAGTACTCTTTAATTTGATTTTTCCCCCTTTCACATCACTAGGCTTGCGCGTATTACCATGTATGACATGAGATTCTGGATCAAACGACATTTCAAAGTAGATACAGCTCATTTTTGCTTTATCAAACAGGCCAATTAATGAAGTTTCCTGGAAAATTCGTACTCGAAAATGCCAAAGACTCTCCAATTCATTGTAGGTCTTCCAAGAAAAGGATTATTCGGCCGTATCATTGTCAGTAGCGAAGCTCACGCTACCCTTCTTCTGAAAATAATTTTAGAGGCCATTGTTCAAATGACAACGATGTTTAAAATGATAATTCTTTTTATTTTCATATATATATAATTCCCAGAAGAATCTTAATTTTTTCCGGTACTTTGAAATGATCAACTTTTCCATTAATTTAGATAAGTTCAACCTAGTTTACTTACTATAATAAGTACCGCGTGTTCCCCAATGTTTACCATCAACAAAAGGTTAAACTACCAAGACTTTAGCTTTATTTTTGTGGGCCTACCAGAAGGTTTTCCATAAGAATTTAAATCAAAAAACAAAAATCCTTGCAGCTAGCTCTTCCTTTCGCTTCAATAAAGTAGATCAGTCTCGAGCACGATTAGTTAGTGGCCGAATAAAGTACAGTGCACAAACATGAAATAAAGGTCTTTAATAATGTGTGGGATACTTTAATTAAGAGAGCCAATTTCCTTTTAAACAAGTGGAGAACTTGATATGAGCATACTGATCCTGTAAAGAGAAATGATGGGGTGCCTATTAAATGGAGTAGGCCTTTGCTTGATGCTTATAGTTATCTTGATTATTATCTCCAGATCAACAACGTCGAGTATGTCAGTTTCAGGGCATCCAAGCGTTTCTGCCGAGAACAACACGAACCAGCAGCTATATAATAATGGGACCAACAGTGTAGGAGAAGAAGAAGATCAAGATCATGAGTACTTGAATGCAGATCATCATGAAAAGGGTAAACATGATGTTGTTGGAGGGCTCGTCATGTATCAACGAGGCATATCGTATGGAGCTCTTCAGAGACCTCCGGTTTGCGATGCGAATATCTATGGCAACTGCATAGTGCGCGTCAGTCCACACGATCGACCCTGTACCTATTTTACTCGATGCTGCCGTCACCGTCGTCGCAATATCTCATGAGATCGATCGATGTTGATCAGTTGCGAAAATGATGCATCATCTCCCCCTTAATTTATATGGTTAGTCTTTGTGTAACTAGGTGTGTAGCGCGTATGATCTGTGTTTTCAAACTTGTTTACTTGTCTTAATTATGCATCATGTGTGGAGCGTACGTGTAAAACTAGATGTGAAATTAATGGGAAAATTCATATGCTGAATAACTTATATATTATAATGAATTAAGGTGCTGCATGCACGTACGAGAGTACCTTTGGGCTCAATCGATCAGTTCGATTTTTGTAGATTTTTTTTTCTTGCTAATAAAGGACGTCATATATAGCAATAATACTGCAAATTTAGAGATCAAATGAGCAATAAGGATGACTATTTTAGCTTAAAAAATGAGGACAGAACCTTAATTTTATTAATAAACGTACACTCGCTTCATTGCGATAGAGAAATACCTTAACATGATTCTTCTCACCGAGAAACAGGTCACTCTATTAATTTCTTCCTTTTATCACCATTAACGAAGAAGGTGTGACAGCCTGATAATCGAAAGATCAGTTCAAATTTTAAAAAAAGATAAATTAAAAATAAAAGTAAAATTTTGTATGATAGAAATGAAATTGAGAAGTCTCCTGATCGCTTTTTGAACCGCTTGGTGGTGGCTGCAGGGCCACACCAAATGGCAAATGCGCCACCTAATCTTGTCGTCACTAAGCAACTAATTGAATTCATGGCCAACACATGATTATCGGATGAGGCAATTATGTAATATGGTTTTACATGGATAGCCCAGCCACCACGCACCTTTGTCGTTTGGACTTTGATGGGTAGAGGACTGAGGAGAGCGTCTTCCTTTATTTTTATCGATCTTTAACTATTTTATTATACAAAATTGTGCGTTAAATATTTTATGATTTAAATTATAAAAAAATTTGTTATTGATAGAAATTTTACAATTTTATATCATAAGAACTAATTAAGTTTTTGTTAGTAAAATTATATAATTTTCACGACTGTTCAATTTCTATGAAAAAACATAGTCCAAAGATTTATTAATTTCAAATTAAATTAAAGAGCAAACGGAAGAAATCTCAATCAAGCTGGACCCTTGCAGCACATGTGATGATTCGGCCAAAATCGCTAAAATACTTCAATATCTCGATCCAAGACGTACGAAAAGGATACGAAGACAAAACAATATTATTCGGTCGACAAAGACTACGCTCCAGTGCTGGAAACACGTTTTGAGTTACTTGCTCGTCAGGCGGCGAAACAACCGGGGAGTCGTTCCAATCAAATTACAGCCTTTCATACATAATCCGGCTCTGCTTTTTTAGCGAAGGAATATTCTCCCCATTTATATAGCTAGCTAGCCCCCCCGGAACATAGGAACGAGCTCAAACAAAAAGATGGGAAAAGAATCGAATAGATCGTTGCAGCTTGGAGTATTGATATTGTTTTTTGCCGAAATACCGAGCATGATCGAATCCGGTGTAGTCCCTGATCATGGCAGAAATACAAGTACTGGGTGCGATGCTTCGGTTGGAGAATGCAGCCGAGAATTAGAAGAGCAGCTCGATGACTACCAAGTATATCCAGAACCAGAACCCGAACCGTACTACTACGACTACTACTACTATTCTAGCGAATATGTAGCATATAGATCTCTCTTCCGGCCACCAGTCTGTAGTGCAATAAGATATGGTAATTGCATAGTCCCTGTGCCTGGACGGACGCGATCGCGGTCTTGCTCCACTTACGAGCGATGCCAACGCGGTCTCACCGGCTGATCAGGCCATCGATCCCCGAAATCACAAGCAAGCAAACACAGCTAGGCGGTCTCGATCTATATTTTTGTCATCTTGATCAAAATAGTGAATTAAAATAATGTGTTTAATTTGTATCTTTACTTTATATATACGAAGGCTGAAGCGTCTAGCTATCTTCTTCATGTGCTCCCTATTGTTAGAGCTTATCCCTGCAGATGTTCTTTTTTTTATTTATTTATTTATTTTTTTAAAAGAAGGTAGTCGCATGTTGACCCCCATATTTTATTAATGAACTCTCGCTTTTAACGGAAGAATACTGTAGTTGGATTTTTACAAAGGAAATAGAACAAACAAGAAACCCAAAAAAAATACCAAGTACCAAAACTATACCAAGAATACTTAACAAAGCCATACTATTTATAAATAAAAACACTAGAAACGCAACGCCTGAAATGTACCGAGCCACAAACATCATTCCGCCATTACCAAAATCATACATTCAACACTTCCTAAGGTGAGCTAGCCCACATGAGTCCGTTCTGATAATCCCTTTAAGCAGATGAGGAAGTTGCATCTGTCTTGTACCATTCATGTGATACACCACTACCTCCTAGCTGGGCCAAAAATTCACCAGCCTTATTTCCTTCTCGATATATATGATTAACATAATAGTTCATCTCAGTCAGCATATTTACTATGTCTTCCCAGAAGTCCTCTAGGTACCTAAGTGTACACCTTCCGTGCTTTATCCAATTCACTACTATCAACGAATCCATTTCAACAATCAGGTTGTTGAACCCCAATCTTCTGCAATGTTTAAGACCTGTCTTGAGTGCCATAACTTCTGCAAGATTGTTACTACCATGACCAATCGATGCGGAAAAAGCATATACCACTTTCCCGAACTCATTCCTGACTACTCCTCCAGCACGCATGGTACCAGAATTATTAATACTACTTCTATCCACATTCATTTTAAGCCACCCTCGTGCCGGCTTTTCCCACCTTATTACCATAAAAGCTTCCTTCTTTCTTGCATTAATAGGAAGATTCAACGATTTTAAAATTTTTACATCATTTTCCTTCAGTCGAGAATCCTTATTTATTTTAATGCCCACCCAATGAATCCAATATTTTACTGCCCTCCATAAAACATGATCCTTCTCCTTCTTCCCTTCCATCCTGGCATTGCATCTCCACTTCCATAAATTCCAAGAAATGATCCCAGGTTTGAATCCTATAAGACTGCCGAGTTGCGATGATTTTGATGCTCTCCAAAACCAAGCCTCCAGTGTTGCTCTCCAAGAATGGTTGGGGACAAATGGCACTCCCAAAATATGTGAACTGAACTTCCAAATGGCCATAGCAATGTCACCACTATATAACACATGATTGATGTCCTCTAAAGCACCATTTCGACAGCACTCACACTTGGAGACTAAAGGCACTCCAAGTCTTTTAATACGGGCATCCACACTAAGGCTAGAATTTAAAGCCTTCCACATAAACACTGAAAACTTCATAGGAACTGCTACATTCCATATCCAATCCAACCATTGGCACTAAGGACTACTGACCCGAACAAACGACCAGGCACTCCTAGATGTGAAGGATCCATCCGAATTGTCCATCCAGATAAGCTTATCTTCTCCTTGCCTTCGACCCTTAATTTCATGAACAATATTTTTTGCTTTTTCAGCCCCTACTAACTATTCCAGTTTATCCCATTCCCAGTTATTGTTCTACATAATGTGTTTTACCTTCAACCCTGAATCTCCCACAATCGAATGTTGTTCCCCTAACGGACTAGAGCTCAACCATTTATCTTTCCAAAAAGAAACATTTCCTTCACGAATTATCCACTTAGACTGTAAAAGAACAATTGGAATTTCCTTAACTATTGATTTCCAGAACCTGGTACCTCTAGAAGAATTGATCTCCAGCGGATGCACCCATGCATGTACTTCGCACCAAAGAAATTCTTCCATATAGAGTCTGAGCAAAGCAAATTCCAAGCGAATTTAAGATGTAATGATCTTTGAACCTCGACTAAACTCCTCAACCCAATCCCTCCCTCATCCACTGGCTTGCAAAGTTTATCCCATTTAATCCATTTTCTCTTAGGACTCCCATTCAAAGAGCCCCAGAAAAAAGTACTAAATATCTTATTAATATGGAGATATTCCATTTTTGAAACATGCATCACCGAAAGAAGATGAATTGGCATACTCGACAATACCTGTTTTAAGAGGATCAACCTCACCCCAGCGGAAAGTAATTTAATTTTCCAGCCCTCAATCCTGTTTCAAATTTTTTGAATAATATCCCGGAAATGATCTAGTTTCAATTTGCCAGAAACTATTGGCACCCCTAAATATTTGAATGGAAACACCCTTTCAAAGAATTGAGTGATGGGCAATGCTCGCCTCCTTCTAGTAGTACTAATATTTTTAGAGAAAAAAATCTTAGATTTGGCAGTATTTACCTGTTGTCCCGACCATGAAGCATAGGTGCGCAATGTGCCAATGATCTCAAGGATAGAAGATTTTCCACCATTGGTAAAAATTACCATATCGTTGGCATATAATAGATGAGAAATTAAAGGGCCATGCCTTGGATGTGAATAACACTTAATTCTCCTATCACCGAATTTCTTTATAATCAACCGTTAAAGGACTTCCTCCACCAAAATAAATAAATATGGAGATAAAGGATCTCCTTGACGTAGACCTCTTCCACCCTTAAAGAATCCCTTTGTAGTGCCATTCATAGCAATAGAATACCAGGGTGTAGTAACACATTGCATTAATAATTGGCGAACTTTTTGAGAGAATCCAAAAGCCTCCAACACCCAAAATAAGAACTTCCAATCAATCGTGTCATAAGCTTTTGCAAAATCAATTTTCATCAAAACATTACCTCCTTGGACTGATTTATTAATATCATGAATAAGCTCCTGAGTAAGATTAATATTTTCGAAAATACTTCTTCCTGGCAGAAACGCTCCTTACTCCTTACAAATTATACCGTTAAATAGGGTTGTGAAACGGGTCACTAGAATCTTAGAACAAATTTTATAAATCACGAAACAAAGACTGATTGGTCTAAAATTCCCAAATGATGTGGGATTCGGTACTTTGGGAAGTAGAACAATATAAGATGCAGTGTAGAACCTTGGTAACTCATGCCCGCTAAAAAAATCAGTAACTGCTTCAAATAAATCTTTTTGTACTAAGGACCAACAATACTGAAAAAAACCTGACCCAAAACCATTCGAACCAGGA
This sequence comes from Pterocarya stenoptera, assembly GCA_003123785.1. Classification (NCBI taxonomy): domain Eukaryota; kingdom Viridiplantae; phylum Streptophyta; class Magnoliopsida; order Fagales; family Juglandaceae; genus Pterocarya; species Pterocarya stenoptera. Next base: position 78,356 of record QEOT01006447.1, on the reverse strand, counting down.
CTGCTTTCCTTAGGAATAGAGAACAAGGCGCCTTTAACTTCCTCCATCAAAGGACAACTACCAAAAAAATTATTATCTTCTTCCGACACAGTACCCGTAATTAACTCAGCCAAGTTTGGCTGAGTATTCGTCGGGTTCTCTTTAAGGAAATTCTCAAAGTACATACAAGCCTCCTCATGGATACCTTCCGGTAATGTGAGCACCCGACCATCAGATAACTTCATTTCCATCACCACATTATATTTCCTGGACTGTAATGCTCTAAAGAAAGAGGAGGATGCCTCACCCTGCTATACACAATCATGTTTAAACTGTTGGGCAAGTCTCGCTTCTTCCCTCTTTAGCCAGACATCAAGCTCCATTTTATTAGCTAACACATCCTCTTCAACATCCTCAGAGAACCTTTCTTGCAAAATAGTTTCTCCTTCTTCCACTCTTGTTTCTAGTTCTTTTATATGTTTCCCAGTCCAACCAAAACCTCCTTATTCCAGGCTCTTAGAACCAGTTTGAGCCTTTTCAATTTTCCTGCTAGCTTCCACAAACCAGTTCCATTAATCCCTACATGCCAAGAACTAGTGACACACCTCCAAAAATCCTCATGTGTAGTCCACATAAACTGAAATTTAAAGGAAACAGGACCATACCTAGAGGAAGATGTCGAGAGACCCAAGAGCATTGGGGAATGATCTGAGGACCTCCTAGGCAGGTACTGAATCCTTCCCGAGGGGAATATATCCATAAATTTCAGATTACATAAGGCTCTATCAAGCCTCACCCATGATCTTGCCATCCTGGTTTGCCCGTTGCACCATGAGAATTTATTACCTGTAAATGGCATTTCCACCAGTCCGCCAAAATCAATGAAAGAACAGAACTCCTCCATTGCCGTAAGGAACCTCGGACCTCCACCACGTCTTTTACTATCATTCTGTAAACTATTAAAATCTCCAATAAGCAAATGAGACAATGACAGGTTGTTAATAGCAAGCAGATCGGCCCATAAAGACCTCCTGTCTTAAGTACTGGCATTTTGCATATACAGCAGAGATCAAGAAACTGTAATTAATGAGCAACGAAATATGCTAATTTGAGACTCCCATGATATCGACCTATAGACCAACATTCCAAAAACATCATATTTTACCTACATGATCTGCATTAGATAGATAGTCATTGAAGGATAGGATGCTTCTCCAGTAGCTCAATTTTTTATCATCCCTGAACGGTTCTGCTAGGAAAAGTATAGCCGATTTGTGAATACGGAGTAGCGACTGCAATCGCTTTCTAGAGGTGCCGAGGCCTCTAATATTCCAAAACATAATATTACTAATCATTGCTTATGATGGCTGGCCTGCTTCGAGCCCTTGAAGAACGTCTTAAGATTTTTTTAGAAAGCTTAATTTTTCTCATTAACTCAGAATCAGAGGACCCATCCTTTTCCTTCGCAAGATAAGGCAAACTGTCCTCACATCAGATTCCCCTGATTCAGCAAGCTGTATCACTCCTTGTTCCACTGCAACGTTAGCTTCCAATACATCCCTAGGAGGATTTAACTCAGCATTCAACGTTTGTTCCAAACCCATCATTGAAACCACCTCGCCTCAAATTTCGTCCTGCTTGGTTCCCCACATCTCTTCGGATCTGATTTATGGATTAAGGGCTCTACCTCATCCCTAGCCACCTCGCCATCAGATTTCGTCCCGCTTGGTTCCCCATTCCTCTTCGGATCTTCTTTATGGATTAAGGGCTCTACTTCATCCCTAGCCACCTCAGTCTCCAACGACCCAAACACTACATTATTCTCGTCTTCATGATCATTGGCCTCCACTTCTTGAATAATCAAGACAAGGGAAGACTCTAGATTTTTCCCAAATATTTCCTTCTTTGCCTTCTCTTCATCTTCCTTTTCCTTAGGGATCCAGACTCTATTAGATTTAATAGTTTTGACCCTCGTGGTATCTTTGCCTTCCTTCTTCTTTTTGGTCTTACAAGTTTTCAGGTTATGACCCTATACTTTACAGCAAGAACAAAATGCAGGCAGAGTCTCGTATTCCACCTCCTGGCATATACTTGTAGGATGTCTCGACGTCCCAATCCAAATGTAAGGAATCAGATCTTGTTCAATATTCATAAGCACACAGACCCTCATGCCATCTGTTCTTATGGCACAACGTGTAGCGTTATCCCTCCGTAAAAATACACCAATTGGAGCCACAATATTACGTAGAAACGACTCTTGATATAGGTTGCAGAGAAGGCCAGGAAGCATGATCCACACCGGCACCAGTACCAGTTCCTCATCTTCTTTAAATTCTATAGACCATTGAAAGGTTCAGTATGCAGCTCCTTCCATATCACAGCTTTCTCGAGAAAGAGCCTTCAAATAGTCTTCTTCATTCGGGAACCTCACAAAGACGTTACGTGACTTGGGCATCACAGAGACCACCGGTTGTGCCGAAAGTCCCCATCTGCTGTGAATGAAACCTCTAATCCTATCCAACGATGGCCTGTGTTTCAAAAACTTCAAGACCAAAGAAAAGCGAAACAGTACAGCATATCGGTCTAGTTCTTCCTTTGTGAAGTGCACGATTAACTCTCCATCCACATACTTGGGCTACCGGAGTGGAATGGAAACTTTTGGGATGGCCTGAGGGGTATGTCGCAGCAGATCCACAAACATCCATGATCTGGCTTGCGACGTAGGGGGCTAGGTGCCCCTGGTGTCAGCCATGCACGTAGCAAAGAGACCCTCCTTAGGCGAGGAGGAAAACCTTCTTGATCTTTATTTCTTGGAGCTTTCTTGAATGCAAGCCCTTCTTATCACTCGAGATGTACATATCATATTGCCCCCAAAAAAAAACTAAAGAAAATCTGAGAAGAAGACTGCCAATTCCCCGCTTCCGCCGCCTACCCACAATTAATACCTAATTTCCTTATAAATTCATACTCCAAGGCTTATAATCTTTATATTATGTATATTATATATTATATTTTCTGCAATGTTATTGTTAACATTCTCAACCAGCTTTGCCATTGGAAGCAATTATCAACTGGGCAGTGGAGGCTTGTTTTCCGCCTCACGCACGGAGTGTTCTGTTGCTGCTTGCAGTGGTGTCGTGGCCCAACTGCAGCAAGACATGGCCCTCGGTTAATTTGGAGATGATGCTCTGTTCTTCTCGCTTAAAATAGAGGCTGCAGGATAGGTACTTAAATATGTGCAGGTGCAGGTGGTTGCTGGTTCAGGATGGTAGTAGCGTGGAGAAGCTGTGGCAGTGGGTGGTCCTATCCGGTTCTCCTCCGATGAAGGTTTCGTGTGCGAGGGCTGGGCTGCATCTCGTTGGATGACGGCGTGGGCGGGGTTGCATCTCGTTGGCTGATACTCATGATCTGAAACTCTGGAATATTGAGGGAATTAAGAGGAACTTCATACTATAATTTGCAGCGTTGCCCGTGAGAGGGAAATTTAAATTTCATGAAAATTGAGGCAGCGCGCCAAACTTAAATTTTCATTAGTTTTCATTAGTTTGAACTTCGAAGTGGCGGAACCACGTTTAAGGTCCTAAAAAATTTTATGTAAAATTATATACTTAGAAATGTCTCTCTCTATTTTTATTTTTTTTTTATTGTTTTTAAATTTTGTATAATTTCTATATAATATCTATTTTTAAAGATGTGATCTCACCAAAATTAAATTAAAATAAGAAAGAGAAATAATAAACTTATTAATTTCTATTTGTTTTACATAAATGTGTCATACAAGTTAAAAAAAATCGGCCTTTCTTTAAAGAAATTGTTGATTCCGCCACTTTCTAATTTGATATTATGTATGTTGTATGTACGCCTCTTTCTTTCTAATTTGTTTACTAATATTATGTTTGATCAGTACTCTTTGATCTAAATATTCTAATCATCTTTGGAATTGAAATGTTAATATAATATTTTTTTATAATATATAATTATATTATATAATATATATAATAATATTTTATTGTATATATTATAGATAAGATCATAATGTTATTATAATTTTATGTTAATATAATATATATAATAAGGTTATTATAATCTTAAACATGAATATTTATTTGATTATATGCTTTAAATAAAATATATATTAATAAAATTTTATAGCTTAATAAATTATCAATATATTAATCCTTTTGATAATTATATTAGTAAATTAGTAATACTAATATACATTAGTATATAGTGTATATTAATTACAATTTATACTTTATGGTCTTATACTAACACTCTATGACTATTAGTAGTATACTTTAAGTCTATATATAAATTATTATATAAATCACTACAGTATTAGTTACACTAATACTACATCACTTATGAATCTATGATACTATTAACTATATATAGTGATATAGTAATATTAATATTATTAATGATATAAACATATATTCTATCAACACAAACTCTTCAACACCATTCTATATTGCCAAATATCAAATTGTGGCCGCCTAGTCAAAATACAAGGCTAACGCGTGTAAATCGAATGATTAAGAAATTACTTAAGATCTTCAATAGAAAATATATAAAACTTGACCACTTGACCTTAAACATACTTTTAGTCTATATATAAATTATTATATAAATCACTATAGTATTAGTTATACTAATACTACATCACTTATGATACTATTAACTATATATAGTGATATAGTAATATTAATATTATTAATGATATAAACATATACTATCAACACAAACTCTTCAACACCATTCTATGAATCTATATTGTCAATCAAATTGTGGCCGCCTAGCCAAAATACAAGGCTAACGCGTGTAGATCGAATGATCAAGAAATTGCTTAAGATCTTCAATAGCAAATATATAAAACTTGACCACTAGACCTTAAACAAACTCTTAACTTCTAGTTTTAAATAATAGATTAATATAGTTAGACTAATGCTGAAACAGATCTTAAAATAACATGGATACATACAATTTGACCACAAAACTGTAAAATAACTTTAGCTTTAAGTTATAATGTATGAAATGTAATTCACCCAAATTTACTAGAATCATTTATTTGTCCAAAACTAAATTAACCCAGCCTTTTATCAGGACATAAACCCTTAAAATAAAGCCCACTAAGCTCTATTTATAGAAATAAAGAAGATTCTTAAATTTTTTTTAAGTAAAAATTTATTAAAATGTAAACCTAACTTTTGAATTTGAAGCCTTTAGGCCAGACAAAGTGTCATTGTAGGTTGGCGTGAGGCTGCCAAGTGTTATTTCTATTTTCTTCTTTGGCTTCTACCAAACTCTATAATTCTTCTTCCTCTTCCTCCTCTTCTTCTTCTTCTTCTTCCTTTTTTTTTTCTTTTGTTTTGTTTTTTTTTTTTTTTTTTTTTTTCTCCTCTTTTTCTTTTTTTTTTTTTTTTTCTCCTCTTTTTCTTTTTTTTTTTTTTTTTCTTTTTTTCCTAATGCATTAATAGCAGTAATTATTAAATAATATATCTTTATTAGTTTTAGACTTCAATATTGCTGTGATCTAATTTTTTTTTCAAATTTAAAGAAAAATAAGATTAAATTTTTAGCTGCCTGTCATCTAGGGACTCTCATCAGTGTTGTTTTGGATATAAATATTAAGTTAAATTTTTTAACTTGCTAAAGATATATAGGAGTACAATTTCGGTAAATATGAAAAAACTACATATTTTGAAAATCTAGAAGAAAATCAAAAAAGATGTTGAACGAAGAAAATGGAAAGACGTTGAAATAAAAAAATAAAATAAAATAAAAAGACGTTGGAGGATGCAAAAATCTGAAGAGAATTCAAAGAAAACTCTAACCATGGATGTCTCAAACTACATCTAAAACTCACTCGATAGAATTCTTCCATGATTACAAATCTAGAATACGTCCCTTCCCGTTCAAATTTTCGGATGAATTATCCTTCTGTATATATATTTTATATATATATTTATATATATATCCTTATAATTATATATATATTATACTGATATATATCCTTCTATATCATATATATATATATATCCTTCTATATATATAACGTGGGCATATATATATCAGTATAACGTGGGCCTATAACGTGGCAAGGGATATACATATATCCCCACATATCCCCATGAATATTTGATGCCGTTTTATCCTCCCAGTATTTTCAAAACTCCAACGATACTAGGGTTGCCGAATGTTTTAACGCAATTCGGATCATCGTGCCGCGCAAATACGTACGTTCCAACTTCCCACATAGCAACGCCTCCACACAACGCCCCTGATCACTCCATAGCAGGGCAAACCAAGGTCGTTCCTCCACCAAGATAGACGTCGGCTTCCTCTGTTTTGGACCCTCAAAACAGAGCAAGAAATAGCAGTGCAAACCGAGAGTTTTCCACCGATCAAACAACCCCCGTAAGTAAGTCTCACGTTAAACTGATCTCCATGTATTTACTCTTCACGTTATACTGATCTCTATATATTTAGTCTATGTATTTACTCTATGTTTCTGCCTCTCTATGCATTTATTCTATGAATCTGCCCTCTATGTATGTACTCGATGAAGTATATTTCCAATATATTATTTACTCTATGTTTCTGCCTCTCTATGCATTTATTCTATGAATCTGCCCTCTATGTATGTACTCGATGAAGGTTTTTCATTCTTATATTTATAAATAATATTTACTCTATGTCACGGCCCATGGGCACTTCAATTTGTATTCTATTTATGAACCCATGTCTACAAGCTAACGTAATTAGTGAGTGCTTGTTCAACCAATCGCTTCTTGGAGAACCATTTGTAATTATTTTACAAGAAAACTGTTATTCAAGTCCTTGGGGTTTGGATTTTTTTCTGTGATCAGGATGGGAAAAAGAGCAGGGGGGCAGCTAAGCTTCTTTCAATTTTTTTAATACCACCACCATTGCAGCTTAATCTTTTTGTAGGGGTTTAATCGAAAGCTTTTGTTATCAAAATGAGAGTTAAAATATAGATGCTCTTGCAGCCTAAGCAAACACCAAATTATAAAAGACAAAGCTACTTTTATGATTTTTTTTAAAGACGTATTACGGTGATAAGGATACATTAATTGATTTAAATCAAAAAAGAGAAAAAACTATATAGGTGGTCATTTGAAGGGGAAACTTTATAGCACTGCTATTAGAGTAATTGTGTTTCACATATCACATTAAGCTTGGGGTTTTAATAAGCATGGGTCCACTGAATATGCTTGGGGTTTTATATTTATGCTATCAAAACCTTCATGGCCGGTGACATAGTCGTCGTTGATACTTATATTTATGCTTTATTTTGCTTTACTTTTCAAAGTTCAATATTATTTTCCATACTATGTTTTAAGTTATTGATGATCTTGCATTTTCATTCAGTTCTATTTTCATATTTCAAATATAGTTAAGTTATGGACAAAAGTTGGATTAAAAAAACCTCGACATACAAAAGAGTATATCGATGGTGTCAAGGAGTTTTTGAAGTTTGCATGTGAGAATTGTCCTACAGATTCAACAATTTGTTGCCCATGTAGAAAATGTGGATTACGAAAGATGTTCATGCCTAATATGGTATATGATCATTTGATTAGTTATGGATTTTCTCAAGGTTACACCATTTGGCATGCTCATGGGGAGAGAAAAGGGGAGGCATCTTACCATGCTGCTAATGCCCAAAACAATAATGAGCAAATAAATGAAGGCTCCAGTGGGATGGCAACCATGTTACATGACGTTTTTCCTATATTTGATCTTGAAATAGTTGAAGGTGTTGGGCCTGAAATAGGAGTTGAAGCTGAAGAAGCTGGAGTGCAATATGAAAATCGACAAGGTTCTAGCGAGAGGGTTAATAAATTTTACAATATGTTGAAAGATGCTGATGAGCCATTATATGAAGGGTGCACAAAACATACTAAGTTTAGTGCTATCGTACGTCTTTGGAATATGAAGTGTTTGGGTGGATTGAGTAATAGCATATTTACAGAACTGCTTGAATTTGTGAATGAGTTGCTTCCACCAGGAGCATCATTGCCGAAAAATACATACGAGGCGAAGAAGTATATGAATGAGTTAGGTCTTGGATACGAGAAGATCTTAGTATGTCCTAATGGTTGTATGTTATTTTGGAAGGACAATGAGAATCTAAAAACATGCGTGATATGCGGAGCGTCAAAGTGAAAGCAAAAAGAGGCTATGGATGAAAGGTCTAAAAAAGGGAAAAGAAGTCCAGCGAAAATATTACGGTGGTTTTTGTTAAAACCAAGGTTGCAAATGCTTTTTATGTCATCGAAGACTTCTTCACAAATGAAATGGCATGCTATAGGCCGCACAAATAATGGGGTACTAAGGCATCCAGCAGATGGTTTGGCTTGGGAGATGTTTGATTCACAACATGATGAGTTTGCCTCTGACCCCCGCAATGTTAGGCTTGGTTTATCTACAGATGGCTTTAATCCTTTTGGTAACATGAGCATTTCCTATAGTACATGGCCGGTTATGTTGGTACCTTACAATTTACCTCCTTGGATGTGCATGAAACGATCAACTTTCATACTATCGTTGATTATACCAGGACCATCATCACCTTCAATGAATATAGATGTATACTTAGAGCCTCTAATATCAGAATTAAAGGAATTATGGGAGGTTGGAGCACCAACCTATAATGTTTGCTCTAAAGAGATATTTACAATGCGAGCGGCTTTAATGTGGACAATAAATGATTTTCCTGCATATGGTGATTTGTCTGAATGGAGTATAAAAGGACGTTTAGCATGTCCTTGTTGTATGGTGCACTTGATTATACATTTAGTTGCAGAATGTAAACTTGGAGGACCCGTTCATTATTGATGGATGTATCCCGTTGAAAGGTATGCTATAATTATTGAATTAAAAACAATCTATTAAAATAAAAACATATTTTTTAAAAAAATGGTAAAAGTCATATTATGATTTTTATTGTAGGTACCTACACCGACTTAAGTTTCATGTGCGTAACAAAGCTGCGCCAGAAGGTTCTATTGCTGAAGGATATTTGCTGGAGGAATTATTGATGTTTTGTTTTCGTTATTTAGAATCCGCTCAAGCAGTTTTCAATAGACCATCTAGAAATCCAGATGATTCTAAAGGGAAAGTTATTGACGTTCGCCTCAATTTTACATCGTGGACTCAAGCACATCGTTATATTCTCTTCAACTCTGATGATTTTACTCCATTCCGCATGTGAGTTGCAATACTTAATACGTATGAATGAAATTATATTTTATTTACATTTGTATAATTATAACAGACATTTGTGATGTTATGAACATATTAGGATGCACTTGGAAATATTAAGGAATACAATTGATGAGAGGCATTTATCGAATGATGAACTACAGAAGAGGCACCAAGACCAATTTTGTAATTGGTTTCAAGACTATGTACTATTTACACCTCATTTACTATTATATCGCATAATTTGTTATGTCTCTCTAGTTTTAATGATTTAATCAATTCTAATAGTCCAACCTTTTCAGGTAATGAAAATGGATGACAATGAAAGAAGTGATTTGGGCCATAAAGTCGTAATGCATTCCAAAGGCCCCATGCAAGTTGCCAAAGAATTTAAGCGATTTGTCATCAATGGCACAAAATATCGCACAAGGAATTATGAAAATGGGAAGAAAACTCAGAATTGTGGTGTTAGTGTGTGTACTGAAGATGGCCCTGCTTGGTATGGCCAATTAACACGCATAATTGAGATTATGTATTATGATTGATCTCGATATGTGTTATTCAAATGTGATTGGGCAGACATTACTAGGGGTAAAGGTTTCAAAGAGGACAAGTTTGGGTTTAGTCTTGTAAATTTTTCTCATCTAGTACACACTGGTAATCGGATAACTGATGATCCATTTGTTTTATCTTCCCAAGTATCTCAAGTATATTATATGGCAGATGAAAGATGCCCAAATTGGGTTGTCGTCGTTAAGACAAAACCAAGAGACGTGTATGACATTGGTGAAGAGGAAGTGACTGACGATGATGAAGATGAATATTTAGTCAACGAATATTGTAACACTTCCAACGATGAAGCTATTGAATCTGCAATTGATGATGTTGTGTGGACGTGAAATGACATAGATGGAATGACAATTGAAACTCCTTAATAGTGTTGAGTAAGAAATATATATTTAGACATTTTAACATGATATCTCTTATAACTTTACTTCTATATGATATCATGCTCCAAATATTATTATTTCTATTGATCTGCATATATGTAAACTTGTTTTTGTATAGGTAAAATGGGTCCAAAAAAGAAGGCAAAGACTATCCGACTACACTTGCGAAGACAATCTACTTCAATACCAGCTGTCCATAGAGAGACACAATCATATCCATCCCTTGATAGGGTGGCCCATTCATTACCCTCTATCGATGGGCCGCCCCCTTCCGTTGATAGGATGGTGGAGTCATCACCTTCTATCAATTTTCCTTCCCAATCATCATTATCTTCACAGAAAGGGACCCAACCTTCTACATCGATACAAATGGGAGGTCAACTATCCACACATATAGAGATCAGCAGAGAGACCCAGACATGCACACCTGTACCAATAGAACCACATCCGGAAGCAGAAAATGTTGACTTGTGTTCCTACATTGGAGACCGTTTTGTTGTCATTGTTGGTATGTTTTTGTTTTTATTTTTATTTATTTCACTATGAATGCACATTTATAAAATAGTAATAATGTCACTAAATTCATTTTTGCAGATACTAATGGAAGTAGAGTAAAGAGGCCATTGCACTCGATTCATGACATTTGGCATCTTCCAGAAGGGGAGAAAATTGATATGGAGCTCAATAATCTTGGTCAACCCATCAAAAAACAAGACTCAAAGGTGGTCAGGTTTTGTGGCCTGATAGCGAGAACTAATAAGTTGATTCCAATAATTTATAAGGATTGGAGGTCGGTGCCTAAGACCATAAAGGAGGAAGTGTGGAGTCTTATAATAATATAGAACTTGTATTAAACCATTATTATTAATTAAATAGGTATATTTTGAAAGTTTTGTTAGAAAACAAGACATATACTTGTGTAAATGGTTTTTGACTGCAAGGCAAGTTTAAAGTTCCTGATGACAAATTGGATGCATTCAAAAAATAGATACTGAAGGACTTGGGGAAGAAATGGAAAGACTACAAACACGAATTGAAGAAAAAGTTACTTCATGAAAAAGACACATCTGCAGCACAAGTTGTGGCAAGGGCAAGTCCCGATATGGTGGACTTATCGCAACTAGCAGAGTTGGCCAATCTTTGGTTCGATCCAGAATATATGGTAACAACATGCGCATTTCTCTTATAGATTTAGAAAGTCAACTAATTAGTTATTTTAATCATTATTCTCATAATCTTTGTGATGTTGTAGTCAAAATGTAATAAAAATAAGGAGTGTTGTAAGAAACAGGTGGTTGTTCACAACGGAGGCTCAAAAAGTTATGCAAGATATGCTCATGATGCGGTATTTATTTAATTAGTATTTATTTACTTTTGAATATATGTTAATTCGTTGTTTTCAATATATGTGTTTAATCTAGTATATTGGACGCAGCAAAAATCAACTGGGGCATTACCAAGTCGAGCCCAGTTGTTTGTCATGACCCATAAGAAAAAGGATGGCACTCACTACAATGATGAGATAAGAAAGAAAGTGGTATATGTTTATTTTCAAATTTATTACTTTTAATTTTAATGGATTTATAAGATGAAGAATTTATTTTTTGTTATCTATTACAAGCTGAGATGGAGGAACTTTTAACACAGGACACGAGTTCTATAGAAAGGGGGTCTGGAGGAACTATGGCTTGGGCATCAGATGATGTTTATTCTAAAGTTATGGGTTCAGAACGGCCTGGACGTGTGCACGGTTTGGGGTTTGGGCCAACCCCTACAAGGCAAACTTGTCAATATTCATTACCAACTTCTAGACAAGAAGATGGTATATCCAATGAAGAGTTTGATAAAATGCAGAATGAATTAACTCAATTGCGAAACTTAGTAAACACATTCGTGCATGCACAAGTGAGCACCCCACATATGTTTAGTTGATATCAATCAACCTTATTTTGGAATTTTTGGACCCTGATTTGAATTTATATTCAGGCTTCAGTACAAAATCAAATAGAGAATGAAGAGGAAGAGAAAGAGGAAGAAGAGGAGAATGATGAAGATGAAGATGAAGAGGATGATGATGAAGAAGAGGAAGAGAATGACCAAGATGAGGATTGAGGGGATTATAAGTGAAGAATATCAAATTATATTAATATTTTAGTTTAATGGTATTTGCAACTTTTCTTAATTGAGATCATATTTATGGTTATGCCATGTATCGACGTTTGCTCCGTTTTGCTAAGTTGGAATTGGAACGGATTATAAAAGTTTTGAACTCAGGTATTAGGTGACGTGGTGGATTATGCATTAGTTTTACTACTCTTTTTGGAAGTTGTGAATCATAGTAAGATGCCCTTTACTAGTTGACCAATATATTTATAGTGCTTTTTGTTTGTGTATATTCAATTGGTTTAGCAACTATGAAGCTCCCTCATATTGGTAAAATTAGTGATTTATAAAGAAAAATTATTATTCAAGTCCCTTGAATTTATATATTTTTCTCAAACTAATCATTAGAATTCAAAAGGTTTCCAACATATTTTAACATATTTTGTCATAAAGTTTGCAAGCACCACATTCTTTTTAAAAAAAGAATAAATAAGAGATCCATATTAAAAGATTAAATTTTTAATAATAGACTCTATTTGTTTTTCGAAAGGAATGTATGACACTTGTACAACAATTTTTAAAAGGAATGCACAATACTTACAATACTGTATTTAACATTACTTATTAAATATTGAAGGAAAGAAATTGAACGGCGTCGCATTGAGATCTCGACGCGCGAACTCTCTTCTATAGTTCTATTAAACCTCCCTCCCTTCGAAACTGGAATCCGTTATACCATTACTAGTAAGGCACCCCAGAAATTCAACTAAGATTTTGGGGGTATTTTGGTAACTTGGCAAATATATATAGCACACTTTGCCTTCTCTTTCAGAGTGTGAAAAAAGACCGAGCGGAGCAGAGGCGTTTCCATTATCCACATATAAATTCAGGTATTGGTATTAGAGATAGTTAAGTTATTGGTTTGTTTATTGAGCAGGAGAGTTGGTGGCAGTGACACATTATGATTGTTTTTTCTATTTTTTGTGGCAAGAACTTAAGTATTTTTTTCTTTGTATCATTTAAATAAGTTTTGTTTATTCTTTTTAATTACGGGCATAAAATTGATCAATTGTCGGCATTTTTTAAATGTTGCCACAACTATATATTATTACCGGTGTAATAATATAAATGCCGGGAAAGTGAAAAATTTACCGGTGTAAAATTGATCAATTGCCGGCGTTTTGTTAAACGCCAAAAAAACTATATATTATTTCCGGAGTAATGATATAAACGCCGGAAAACACAATACTTTACCGGCGTAAACTTGATCAATTTTCGACATTTTTTGAAACGCCACCAAAGCTTTATATTATTACTGGCGCAATACTATAAACACCGGGAAACAACTAATTTACCGACGTATAATTGATATATTTTCGGCATTTTTGTAAATGCCGCCAAAACTTTATATTATTACCGGCGTAACTATATAAACGCTGGAAAAGGTGATTATTTAGTGGCGTAAAAATTAAGTGCCGATAATAATACATTTTTACCGGCGCATAAACAACCGCTGCTAATATAAACGCCGGCAATTCTGTCTGTTTTTGTAGTGTGTGTGGTGTGTGTGGCTTAGGAATAGAATTTTTCATATATATATATATTTCATTCTCACTGGCGCCCTTGCTTATTTTTTAATTCAGTATTTTCGCGGTTCTAAATTCTAATTTTTCATTGTGTTATACTAATTAATACCCAATTATTATATATAGAAAATGAAATTTAACATGATTACTTTGTAATTTTGGCAATAGATTTTTATTTCTAATTTCCTCTTACTTTAATTTCTGTCTTTTCCATGAAGCAAAAACATGTGAATATAGTTACAAATAAATTCACCTCATTGATCATCCCATTTGAGAACTGTAAGCTGCTCGAGTTTCATCGCGCGTACTCTTCTTCTTTTTTTTCCTTCACTTAATTATGAATTAAAGTCAATAGATGGAGCTTGTAGAAAACCCATGTGATGTTATGTGATGTGATTTGCCTCGATCAATCCGGCCCAGAAAATTTACTTCGTCAGTTTCAATAATTTTGAAATCAAAAGTATATTATTTGCTTCCCTCAAATTAATTATATGGATATCGTGAAGTTACCGGAACAAGAAAACGTAGGATATCCTATTTTTTGTTATCATCATCTATGCAACATTGAAACCTAAAATTCAAAGACAGCATTTTTGTTTCTTCATCTATGCAGATATTTCCTATCTTTCTTTCTTTTCATTTTTTTTTTTTTTTTCCTTCTCTTTTTTCACTGGAATCCGATTAGACTAATTACGGGCCACACCGACACGGCAAGATTAATCCCTTCGTCGTCTGGATAATTAGTTTCCCAGCTTCTATATTGATTATTTTCGAGACTGTAGATCTTCACTGGATTCCGCGCGACCCTCTAAAATTCATGCTTGAAATTAATGTTTCTTACTTTAAAAATTCTTAACCCAAATGTCCTAATGTCCTGTTGGTAACTTTGTCGTAATTAATGTCTTGTAGGAGCAGGTAACGTTTTTAGGTAATTATAGATTTATTCCATGATCTTATAATTCGTTTGCTAGATAAGGAAATCAACTTGCAATCCGTTAGAATCAGCTGTCATATTACTCTCTTCATGCTCGAACAATTTTTTTTTTAATTAAGAGAGTGGAGTTTCGAATCTAGTTCTTCCATTGAAAGACGAAAGCAGCTTATACCATCTGGTCAAAGGACCTTGGATAACCACAATTAGAACAAGAAAGCGAAAAAAGTAGGGAGGCCGGCCTTCCTGCCGGACGTGGTGTAAAGAGAGTTTTTACACCATTCAAGAATAAAATGAAACTTCAGCTAATCTTATTACTGCAAGAGTCGGATACTCTACCGCTCAACTTGATCATATGTTGTGTTTTTACTCTCTTTTTTTTCATGTTTATTTATATTTTTTTAATATTTTTAAATATTTTTAAAAAATTAAAAAAATATTTTAATACATTTAAAATTATTTCTTTAATCAGTAAGTACAAAAAATAAAAAAAAAAATTTATTAAGCGATCAACTTAAGTGGTACAACTTGAGAGGCAAAGTACTTTTTTTTCTTACTGTAATCTCTCTCTCTCTTCCTTTTCTTTTGACAGGAGCAATGATTTCTCAAGTTCTTCGATGTCAATAGAAACTAAACTCATTTCTCCATTTCACCTAAAATAAAATCTAAGCACTGAAAAAAATCACACTATCTTTTACAGTCTGTAATTCTATTTTTTGTTATTTCTAATACCCAAAAGAAATTAACAAAAATCAGAGATGGAGAGTAGTTGGGTTTAAAAGGAGAAAGCTCATGCTTTCAGTTCTACCGTGAAAGGCTAGGAGAGAGACGGTAAAACAAGAAAGAATGTGATATTATTTTATTTCGAAATGGGAAATGATCAGGTGTGTCTCAGTTTATTGCAAAAAACGTTTAGAAGCTAAGGTGTCAGCGTTTTATAGCGTGGTGTACATAGCCGTTTTTCACCGGATCTGATTTGAAGATTTTCTCAAAAAAAGTAATATACAAGTCTATATTTTGATACACTAAGAATATTAGCATTGGTGTAGGCAATGATAAAATTAGGTTAAAATCGCATGTTTTGTCTTTTGTCTATTTCATTTAAGAGAGATTTCTACTTTGAATTATGTTAGTTAAAATAATAATAAAATATTATTAATTTTTTAATAATATTTATTCCTTAATTTGTTTTCATATTTTGCAATTATACTAACCATCTATTAATTAATAATTTAATTTATAATTAAATTATTGTTCGCCAACTATATTTTTTTTTCAACCTAATAATATTTTGGAGAAGAGAGAAATAACTCATAAAATATTCAATAGATGGAGAATAGTAACCCTCCAAATATGTAGATTTACTTAGCTTGAAAGGACAAAAAAAAATCCATTCACCTCTTCAAATGTACACAATTTAGTGGGATTGTTAGCTAAATCTTGATTTGCATTTACATCTGTCTACACCAATGCTAGTGCTCTAAGATATATCAGTGTAGATTTGTCACATCAACTAATACATATTATTTTAATTTTTTATAAATATAACGAGTTCCACAACAAATGGTGTGCTACATACCAAGCTTGCATATAGCATAACTCAAAAGAAAAGGGTGGCAATATATGTGCACTTGAAAAATAATAAATTTACAACTATTTCTCAACTCTATTTTAAATCGAATCTAGTTAAGTAAAATTTAGAAATTATTTTAAATGAAGTAGCATGATTATATTGACTTATTGTAAGATAAGTTGAAAAATAATAATTATAAGTATGTCTGTAAGACCCCATAATTTAGTGAGTTTTATTTTATTTTATTGTGTTTTATTTCTTTTCTTTATGGAATTTGACCCTTTTGATTTTTGTGGACTTTTTAGTGTTGTTGTAGGTGTTGTGGGTCTGGCCATGTAGAAGCCCAAACTAGGACCCAAAAACCCAGCCCGTTTTGTGCAATGGGGTAAAACCCTAAAATTCTTTGTGTTCCTCATCCCCTTCCCCAATGCTGCAGCCCCCCCTCTCTGGTTCTCTCTCCCTCTTCAACCCGTGGCTTTCTCTATAACGCCACAATGAAAGACCCAAACCACATAGTCTATACTCCAAAAGGATTAGTCAATGATACAATTGGAGTCCCATTGGAATCTTATAAAGAGCAAGAACTTCTTCTTCCGAAGCAATGTCGGATTTCATATACCAACTACCATTATCCTTATCATAAAAGGTATCACATTCTCTCTCTCGCAACCTTGAGCACTACCGCTTACTGCCCAGCACGTCGTCGCCACCCTAGCCAGCCGCAGCCCACTACCTCTTGCCGTTGCACCTCGTCTCGGCATCTCAGCCATCTTCCCTCTCTATCGTAGCCACGCCACCTACCACCACCAACCACAGTAGGTCGCAACCCGCCGAAACTCTCTCTCTCTCTCTCTTTCTCTATATATATAATCTTCTTCATGGAAAAGCACTATCTCCAGCCTTACCACGTCTACCATGGCATCGAGCACAACCCCCAAGCTTTGCAGTTCCCATTGATCTAGGACCCCTCATCCATGAGGTGTTGTGCCTATCTGTAGCCTGCCAAACTGCCCAGATTTGTTGCCCAAAACCCCATCGTCTGAAGTTGCACCGCCTTCGAGCTAAGCTAGGTTGCCCCCTTCAAAAATACATCATCGAGCTCTCTTTTCCCTCCCAATCTCGTCCTCAACCTCGGATCCTTCATTTCCCCTCTTCGATTCCCATCCTGTGCAGGTTAGGGGATTTTTGCCTAGGGTTCCGCCGCACGCAGCCATGACCCACTGCGGGCCACCACTCCCAGTCACTCTGCAATGGGTGTCCAACCACCTCTTGCCCCTTCCCCTAAGTTTAACTCTGTTTCCCTTGAGAAACAATATGCCCAGCCCGCCCCCAAGCCACCCATTTCTGGGTTCTGCACCACTGCCAACTGCCACCCTCTTCCGCTGCATAATTCCTTTTCTCCACCCTCCTTTTCGCCAGTCTCATCACCCTTAAGTTTTTCCCCAACCGTGGGTCCCCATTAGTTTATCCAGTTTTGCCTTCGTCATCGTGCTCTGCCAATACGGTCACCTCACTCTACCACTGCCCCACTGCCGCTCCACCACTTTTGGTGCCACTTCACGACGCGCGTGCTCGTCCAATGGCGAGACACCGTAGACCTACACAGGCTCAATCAACCAGTTTTTCCTGTATACATTGTAAGTACCTCTCCAATTCGACCATTGAGTTTAGAACATAATTTTATCACTAACGTTGTGTGCAGTCTGGTTGTGTTGAGAAGGGCTTTGGGCCCGATGAAGTGTTGGGTTTGATATCACAGTAGTGGTTGGGAATTGGGCCATGGGCTAGATGGAGGATGGGATTAATCGTGTAGCTTGGTTTGTGAAACTAGAATATTGTAACTGTTGTGATGTTGTATATTGTTTATGTGTTATGCCATGTCATCCAATATACTGTCTGTCATACATCTGCATCTTTACCTAAATTACTATTTGTTCTGATTATTTAACTATGTGGGTGCGTGCATATCACGACCCCAAGTCGAGATTGGGCATTATCTCGGTGGAACTCCACTGGTCACTCAGGAGCGTAATAAACTGAGGGACGTTGTTAGGGACCTCAGTCAAATCCCTAAACACTATGATCTCCACATCTAGGATCTCCTTGTAATGACTAAATGCCCATTCCTCTCTTGCTTGATTCTTGAACAAAAGTTGCAAGAAGGCAACTTTGGTAAGGTGAGGTTAGGTGTTTAGGCTAGAATGGGTGTATGGAGTGATGGAAAGGGTGATGAAGTGTATGGGCTACAATAGGTGAAGGGGGCGCACGGCACTAGTGTGGATTAGGGTTGGCACCACTTAGGGTTTAGGTCTGGGGTTTGGAAGATGGAAGATAAGGTTTAGTGATTAGGGTTTGGTGGTGGGCAGCTAGGGTTGGCCGGTTTGGATAGTGAGAGATTTTAGGAAAGTTTCCTAAAATCTTGGGATTCAATTTGAATAGATGATGGCCGGATATGGAGTGATATGGACAATTAGGGTTTCCATATTAAAACACTAATATGGAAAGTAGGATGGGCGGCTAGGTCAAATTCAAATAAGACAAGTGTTGGCCAAAATTTGAATTTAAACCAATATGGAAAGTGAGGTTCGGTTAGGGCAATATGGATGGAGGGAACAATTTATGGGAAGTTGACAAACACAAGTGTTGGCCGAAAATATGGTTTGGATGGATTGAAAGACAATGGAATGATGAATACCAAGAACAGAATTATGAACACTCAAGAACAAAGCAAAATAATTATGGACTTGAATGAACAAATAATAGTAATCCAACAATTGATTCACGAATTGCACAAGTGTTGAATAAATACCTCATATATTGATAAAATAACAAGAATAAAGATAACACAACTTGGATTCACGAATTGCACCAAGTTACAAGAACAAGATAAATGAATTACTCCTATTCAATGAATTGCATGGAGTAATCCTCTCTTTGGGATTCACGAATTGCACCCAAAAAGGCCAAGTGCAAAGCACCATTTGTGATCTCTCAAACAATAATCCTCCCTCTAGGGTATTTGCCAAAAGATTCTAAAGCAAGTGAAAGAAGTCCTATTTATCAGCAATACAAATTGGAAACCCAAAAGGTCCCTTGGAAATAAATAAAATTAAATAAATAATAAAATAAATCAAAGCAATAATGATAGTGGCATGGACCAAGCTGGCCGTGGCATGCATGAGCCCATGGTGGCTAGGATGGTGCATGGTGGTCTTCGGATTGGTCCATGGCTAGGTGGCTTGGCATGGCTTGCTGATAGTGAGCCATGTGTGCATGTTGTATGGCCCTGGCTGGTGGCTTGGGCATTGGCTCTGCATGGCCCAGGCTGGTGGCCTGGGCGTTGACGCTGCAAGGCATAGGCTAGAGCCATGCGCTGGATGGCATGCCTGGTGGGCACGCCACTGGCCTGCTCTGCAAGGCACGGGCTGGAGCAGTACGCTGGATGGCATGCCTTCCAGGCATGCCACTAACCTCACTGGCGTACGACATGGGGGCCATGGGGCTGGGCACATGCATGGGTGTGCACACAGTGTGGCTGCGGCGCATGGGCGCTGTGGGCATAGGCGTGCTGTTGTGCGTGCGCATGGGCGTGTGCATTAGTGTTGTGTGGCGCCTGGGCACGCACATGGCCATGCGGCATGTGGGCGTGCATAGGGCCACGCAATGCAAAGGAATGCGCATGGGCGTGCGCATTCCTGGCCGTGAGCTGGGCTGCGCACGGCCACTAACCTTGCTGGGCCTGTGGCCTGGTGCGCGCATGGCCTGCATGCTAAGAGCCCCGTATGTGTCAAGGCATGGGCCAAGGCATGCATGTGGCCAGTCCATGGGCATACTGGGTGTCCCGTGCATGACAAGGCACCAGCCAAGGCATACTTGTAGCATGGTCAAAGGGTAGGACATGTGCGGCACTTCTAGAGGTAATTTTACATGGGGGTCTAGCGGACGTGCCCTTGTCGCCGGGCGACAATGGGCTAGAACGAGATGGTAACACTCTCATACCGACTCTGTGGCCTCTTTACTGGCGGAGGCTAAAGGATGCTTGGTCATGTACACACCGAGTGCAGAGTTGGGCATTGCTTACTGCAAAATCATATGCACGGACGTTACCCATGGTATGACGAAGGTAGCCAAGGTGTGCGGATGGTTCCTAAGGGAGACCATGGTCCATGCATAACTAAAATGATTGTATGAACTTTATGTGGATTATGACCCCAAGCTGAGATGGGGCATTATCTCAGTAGAGATCCTCTGGTCACTCAGGAGTGTAATAAATTGAGCGACGTCTCCTGAGTTGTCACTAGGCAACAACAGGCTCAAACGAGAAGGTAACACTCTCGTGCCGACTCCGTGGCCCCTCTCTTGGCGGGGTCTAGAGGATGTTTGGTCACGTACATGCCAGGCGCAGAGCTGGGCATCGCTCATTATGAAGTCACATGCACAAATGTTACTCGTGGTGTGACGTAAGGAGCCATGGTGTGCATATGGTCCATAGGGGAGACCATGATGTATGCGTAATAAAATGGTTGTGTTTTGGGCCAAAAGGGTTTTTGGCATGAGTGATCTATTGAAATGTGTTATTTTGGGAAAGGGCGGAAGAAATGATATTGTGCTCTCTTGTTTGTATGGTTGTCTTACTTAGTTGGTTGTATAAAAGCATGTTTTTAACTCTTGGTTGTTGCATGTTTATTACTTAGAGCATCCTCATTGGCTTGGCCAAATGCATATTCAAAATTTAGTTAATATTACACTTTTTTGCATTTGCCTATTCCATTTAAGTTCAATCCCCATATTGAATTAGCCATTCATTCTCTATATAATAATAAAATATTATTAAATTAATATTTATTTTATTTAATTTATTTGTATCACATTTTATAATTCTACCTATTTAATATTAATAATCATTATATTCTAATTAAATTAATATTAAAAAAATCATATTTTCAAAAGTTATTTAATGCTAATAACCAAAAATTGAGGTTAAACTTATCTAAAATTCTATCTAAATTTATTAATCACTAACCAAATATCTAGCAGCATACCCATTTCAATGTGAATAAAAAATTTGCACCTACAAAACAATTGTAGTTGGAGTGAGAAATTAGTATTTTAATATTTTGTGAATCAATTCTAGTTCTACATCTTTGGCCAACCACTGTAGCGAAAGTCTAAATTATTTTAGATTTGGCCAATTCAATGTGAGGTGTTTTTTACATCAATTATACAAATTTTAGCCAATCTTCTCATTTGGCCAAGCCAATGAGGATGCTCTTACTGAGATTCTAAAATCTCATTGTGGTTTTCCCACCTATGATTCCATTTCATGGAACCGTAGATTTTGATGCAAAGGACGGGTATGAGCAGGAAGGACCGACCCCACCGGAGGAGTGTAGACCTAGGGACTTCTTCCTTGTGTTGTTGTTGTGTTGTTGTCTTTTCTTATTTAGTTAGATGACTGTATTAGTTTATGGATTATTTTTGTTGGAGTTTGTAAATTTGAAATTCTGGTACTCTTAGCAGTTCAGACTGCCCCTTTTTACTTATCCATTGTGTCTATAACTGTACACTTTTAAGTTGCATGCTTGTACACACTTGCTTTCACGTTGCGCTTGGGGTGTGTTATCCGTGCGGTCCGCGCCTCGGCGTCACGACTCCCTCTAAATCACACATGGGGTCGAGGGCACCACAGGTGGTATCAGAGCGGTTCGACTCTAGGTAAATCCATAAGTCACTTAGGTACAGTACCAAAGTTCTAGGCTTCAATCTTAGTACTATAGGCTTAAAAATTTTGGGACTTAAGTTACATTTTTTGGAATTAGGGTTTAAAAGATGTACTGTAGCGAGTTATTGTAGTGTCGTACTATAGCCTCAGCACTGTTCATCCAGGGTTATTTTTGGAAGCTAAGGTTTATTTTGGGTTAGGGTTTCAATTAGGTGTTGGTTTTAATACTCTTTGTAGCCTCATTTGAAAGGTTAGATAATATTGAATTTTTATTGTGAGTTGAGTTTACTCTTCTTGTTCTTGATTGAACTTTTGAACTTATCAAAGGTAAATGACAACCTTTGTGGCGTTCCTCCTTGTAATCTGGGTTCCTGAGACGGGTTTTTCAACGGGTCTAGATTTTAATATAATATAGGTTCTTGAAACGAGTTCTCATCAGGTCTAGATTCTCCATCTATTTAACTTGATTTTGGCTTTCTTGGGTGAGTTTTCAAATTGATTGTGGGTTCAAGGGATTCCATTCCCGTGTGTTCATATCATTTGGTATCTAGAGCTCGGTTTCCAATCAGGTCTGATTCTATCTTTTAATTCTTGCATTACTTACCAAAAAAAAAAAAGTGCAGAAATTTCCTTCATCCTAGGGCTGCTGAATTTCTCAATGTTTTCTAGGGTTTCCTTATTCTTTGATTAGGGTTACTTTATTATTTTATTAGGGTTGCCTTGTTCTTTGTGAGGGTTTTGTCAATTGCTTATTCTTTTTTATTGCGATCAAATCAGTTAGTGAAAAGAAAATAAAATAAAAATAAATAAATAAAAAGAAAAGAAAAAAAAAGAGTATTGAAAATCCGAAATTTTTTCTTGAGCCTTATCATCAAAGGGGCTCATACATCATTAAAGCTGGTATCTTTTCTTATAGTTACTCTTTCATTCGCATAACTTTCTCGATTCTCGTGTCGTTTTCATTCCTTCCATGTTTTTCTTGTTCTTGTTTCTTAGACCTAATTACTAGTTGGGATAAAACAAGGTTGCATTATCTTGATTGAGTTCAATTAGTTCTTAAAGAACTTGAGTGGGAAAACTCTTGAGGTAAAAGGCAAGAGAGTGTGAGACTATTATCGGAAAAAAGTTAATTAAGAATGAAACATGAGTGGAGTATCATTATTCGAGTGTAAACATGTAAGGGAATGTGTGGAGTTTTCCACTAACATTCCTTTTTGTGCATCACATTACAATATCTCATAGGAGTAACTCATCACCAAAGGGGATGGCAGATAACTCATCTTTTGTGTTGCAAGCCATGCAATAACAGTTTGAGCGGTTAAACTTGGTGTTGAGTGAAGTTAGGGATAGGATGGATCATCAAGAAGCAACAATTAGAAATTTGCAAGGTGGGAGAGATAGGAGGCGACGTGAGCCTAGGGTTGAAAATGAGTATGAGCATGAAGGAGATGGTGAGGATGAGGAAGACTTAGAATCTAAAGTTGGGTCGGGTAAACATATAAGAGTTAGGCGTGAAAGACGACTTGAGGGGAACCTAGGGGGTCGGTATGGTGTAGATAGAAACCTTGGGAGCATCAAAATGAAAATACCATCTTTCCAAGGTAGAACTTACTTGGAGGTTTATCTGGAGTGGGAGAAAAAAATAGAGCTGGTGTTTGATTGTCATAATTACTCTGAGGAGAAGAAAGTGAAGTTGGTGGTAATTAAGTTCACAGATTATGCTATTATTTGGTAGGATCAATTAGTGACCAATAGGAGGAGAAATTATGAGAGGCCTGTAGAGACGTGGGGAGAGTTGGAAACTCTCATGAGATGGAGATTTGTACCTAGCCACTACTATAGGGACCTTTACCAAAAACTCTAAAATCTTACACAGGGGTTTAGGAGTGTGGAGGATTACCATAAAGAGATGGAGGCGACGATGATACGGGCTAATGTAGAGGAGGATCGAGAGGCCACCAAGGCTAGATTTTTTAGTGGTTTGGATAGGGACATAGTCAATGTAATTAAATTACAGTATTATGTGGAGATAGAAGACATGGTGTACATAGCTATGAAGGTGGAGAGGCAGTTAAAAAGAAAAAGGACAGCAAGGTACACTTCAATTTCTAACAATACTTGGAAATCAAAGTGAGATAGGAACGATCCAGCTGAAGCAAAGAGAAAGACCGAACCACCTAAGAGAAAAGATGAGGGAACTAGCAACAAACCCAAGGTAGAATCTCAACCTTCATGGAATAGAGATATTAAATGCTTTAAGTGTTTGGGTTCAGGGCACATCACTTCTCAATATCCAAAAAGGCGGATGATGATTATGCATGACAATGGGGAGGTGATGACTAGGAGTGAGGATGATAGTGATGGGATGCCCGAGTTAGTTGATACTAGTGATGATGATGGAGTGGTATACCCCGTGACAGGTGAGTCTCTTGTTGTTAGGCGTGCTTTCAATACACACATTAAGGTGGATGATGGAGAGCAAAAAAGAGAGAATATTTTTCATACTAGATGCCACGTCAACAATAAGGTATGTAGTATGATCATTGATGGGGGAGTTGTACTAATGTGGCTAGCACTACTTTGGTTGAGAAATTGAATTTACCAACCTTAAAACACTCTAGACCATATAAATTGTAGTAGTTGAATGATTGTGGAGAAGTTAGGGTGGAGAGACAAGTGTTAGTTACTTTTTCAATTATGAAGTATCAGGACGAGGTGCTTTGTGATGTTGTGCCTATACATTCTGGCCATATTTTGTTGGGGAGGCCGTAGCAGTATGATTGGAGGGTGACACATGATGGGTTTAATAACATGTACAGCTTTGTAAATGAGGGCAAAATAATCAAGCTTGCTCCTTTAACTCCAAGCCAAGTCTATGAGGACTAACTGAAACTGAAAAGTGAGGTTACTCAAAATAGAAAGAGTGAAAATGAGAGTGATCAAAAAAGAAAGAGTGAAAATGAGAGTGATCATAAAAGAAAGAGTGAAAATGAGATTGAGCAAAAAAGAAAGAGTGAGAGTGAAAATGAGCAAAAACGAAAGAGTGAAAAAGAAAGTAGAGAGGTGGCTGAGATTAAAGAAAAAAAAGAGTTGAGCCACGAGAGAAAAAAGAAAGAGAGTCAGCAGAGAGAAAAAGAAAGACAAAAGTGAGTTTCTATGCAAGAGAGAGTGAGGTTAAAAGGGATTTCTTTGCAGATGGCCCTATGATTTTTCTTGTCTATAAAGAGTCTTATCTTAATCTTGATGAAACTAACCAATCTCTTCCTAGTTTGGCTACTTTGTTGTTGCATGAGTTTGAGGATGTATTCCCAGAGGAGATGTCAAATGAGTTGCCACCCATTAGAGGCATTGAGCATCAAATTGATTTTGTGCCCGGAGCTACTATTCCAAACTGACCAGCCTATAGGAGTAATCCAGAGGAGACAAAGGAGTTTCAGAGATAAGTTAAGGATTTAATGAGCAAGGGGTACATGAGGGAGAGCAGCCCATGTGCAGTACCAGTGCTACTAGTGCCAAAGAATGATGGAATATGGAGGATGTGTGTTGATTGCAGGGCGGTCAATAATATCACGGTAAAGTATCGCCATCTCATTCCTAGATTAGATTATATGCTTGATGAATTGCATGGCTCATGTATTTTCAGTAAAATTGATTTTAAAAGTGGGTACCATCAAATTAGAATGAAAGAGGGTAATGAATGAAAGACTACTTTTAAGACTAAGTATGGGCTTTATGAATGGTTGGTTATGCCATTTGGACTTACAAATGCGCCCAGTACTTTCATGAGATTAATAAACCATGTCCTACGTGCGTTCATAGGCAAGTTTGTGGTTGTGTACTTTGATGATATCCTAGTATACAGTAAGGACTTAAATGAACACATTGTGCATTTGATATACGTGTTTGATGTGTTAAGATGTGAAAAGTCGTATGCTAATTTCAAGATATATATCTTTTGCATGGAAAAAGTTGTTTTTCTTGGTTATGTTGTTAGTACAAAAGGTATTGAGGTGGATGAAGAGAAAATCAAGGCCATCAAGGAGTGGCCAACGCCAAAAAGCATCACTGAGGTAAGAAGCTTTCATGGCTTAGCTAGCTTTTATCGGCGATTTGTTAAAGAATTTAGCACCATTACTGCACCACTCACTGAAATAATTAAAAAAAATGTTAGGTTTCATTGGGGGGTTGATCAAAAGAATGCTTTTGCCACTCTTAAAGAAAGGTTGTGCTCTGCACCTGTGTTAGCATTACCTAATTTTAGCAAAGCTTTTGAAATTGAATGTGATGCCTCAGGATTAGGGATTGGAGCCGTTTTAATGCAGGATAGGCGGCATATAGCCTTCTTTAGTGAAAAGCTAAGTGGGGCGTCCTTGAAGTACCCGACTTATGACAAAGAGTTTTATGCTTTTGTTCGTGCATTAGAGACTTGACAGCATTACTTATGGCCTAGGAAATTTGTGATCCACACCGATCATGAATCATTGAAGCATCTCAAGGGTCAAGGTAAGTTGAATAAAAGGCATGCTAGATGGATGGAACACATTGAGACATTTCCATATGTCATCCGATACAAGCAAGGTAAGGAAAACATTGTTGTTGATGCTTTATCCCGAAGGCGACATTCGGTAAGTTTTACAAGCATGATGGTTATTTGTTTAAAAAGATAAACTTTGTGTGCCAAGTTGTTCTATGCGTGAGTTGTTTGTGCATGAGGCACATGGTGGATGATTAATGTGACACTTTGGTGTCAAAAAAACTTTAGATATTTTGCATAAACATTTCTTTTGGCCTAAGATGAAGAGAAATGTCAATCGCATTTGTGGTGGGTGCATTACATGTAGAAAGGCCAAATCCAAGATTATGCCACATGGATTGTATACACCCTTACCCGTTCCTAGTGAGCCATGGGTAGACATATCTATGGACTTTGTTTTGGGGCTGCTTAAGACAAAAAGGGGTAGAGATTCTATTTTTGTGGTTGTTGATATATTTAGTAAGATGGCACATTTCATTCCATGCCATAAAACAGATGATGCCACAAACATAGTTGACTTGTTTTTCAAGGAAATAGTGTGATTCCATGGTGTACCTAGGAGTATTTTTTTTATAGGGATGTTAAATTCCTTAGCTACTTTTGGAAGGTGTTGTGGGAGAAATTGGGTACTAAACTCTTATTTTTCACTACTTGTCATCGCAGACTGATGGTCAGATTGAAGTAGTTAATAGGACTTTAACTCAGCTTTTACGCACTGTTTTTCAAAAGAATTTAAAAACTTGTGAGGATTGTTTGCCATTTATAGAGTTTGCATATAATAGGGCCATGCATACTACTACTTCATATTCTCCTTTTGAAATTGTTTATGATTTTAATCCACTTACTTCTTTAGATTTGATGCCTTTACCTATTGATGGCAAGAGTAGTTTGGATGGGCAAAAGAAGGCGCAGTTGGTAAAGTCACTTCATGAAAGGGTACGGCTTCAAATTGCCCAAAAGAATGAAAGGGTTGCTTCCTAAGCCAATAAAGGGCGAAGTCGTGTCATCTTTGAACCAGGAGATTGGGTTTGGGTTCACATGTGCAAAGAAAGATTTCCCACCCATAGAAGGACTAAGTTGCATGCTCGAGGAGATGGACCTTTCCAAATTCTTGAGAAAATTAATGACAATGCATATAAAATGGACCTTCCAAGTGAGTATAATGTTTCTTCTACTTTCAATGTTTCTTATCTTTCTCCTTTTGATGTAGGTGAAGATTCGAGGTCGAATCCTTTTTAGGAGAGAGAAAATGATGGGAACCAAGGTGGACCTAGTCTTAAAGATCATTTGCAAGTTCCAAATGGGCCAATTACAAGATCAAGAGCCAAGAAGATCAAGGAAACAATGCAAGGATTGGTGCAATCCACTTGAGATGAAGCTAGCAAGAGCCTAACACTCAAGATGGGCTTGAAAGAAGAAGAACCAGTTTTCATCAACTTGATTCAAGCTATGGAAGACAAGAATTAGAGATAAGGCCTATTGTTATTAAAGGCTTTCAATTTAGTTAAAAGATTTATTTTATTAGTTTAGAATTAGTGGGCTTGAGGATACTTGGTTCACATATGTCTTATTTCTTATGAACTAGGATTTTTGGGAAGGCCTTGTATTTTGGCCAAAGGCTTATTTGAAAAGTTACATTTTTTGGAACTAGAGTTTAAAAGAGGTATTGTAGCGTCGTACTGTAGCTGCTCCACTATTCATCTAGGGGTATTTTTGGAAGCTAGGGTTTATTTTGGGCTAGGGTTTCAATTAGGTGTTGGTTTAAATACTCTTTGTAGCCTCATTTGAAAGGTTAGACAATATTGAATTTTTATTGTAAGTTGAGTTTACTCCTCTAGTTCTTGATTGAACTTTTGAACTTATCAAAAGTAAATCACCTTTATAGCATTCCTCCTTGTAATCTGGGTTCTTGAGACGGGTTCTTCAACGGGTCTAAATTCTAATATAATCTAGGTTCTTGAAATGAGTTCTCGTCGGGTCTAGATTCTTCATCCATTTGACTTGATTTTGACTTTCTTGGGTGAGTTTTCAAATTGATTGTAGGTTCAAGAGATTCCATTCCCGCGGGTTCATATCATTTTTGTAATATTGAGGCTTGTAGGGAGCAACATGGTCTAGGTGATCGCATTGAAGCAGGAACTGAAGTCACAACTGAGGAGGGTAATAGCTTTAAATTACTTAGGATTATTAACGTCTTAGATTCCGTAGAATTTATTAAATGCATTTATGGAATAGGAGGTTGTAAGTTCAACTAACTTCAAGGAAAGATTTATAAGAATTTCATTTAAGTTTTAAGATTTTGCAGACTTTAAGGAATGATTTGATATCATTTAAGGTTTCAGATTTTGAAAGCTTCGAAAGGCAATTGTTTTATTTTTAGGTCTAAGGTCATCGATCTTGTAGACTTCTGGAAAATAATCCTTTGATGATTTAAGGTTTTAGAATTGCAGACTTGAAGGATTGATTAATAATAAGATTTTGAGTTTTTAGTTCTGCAGACCTGGTACGCAAGCTTGATCACTTTGGAGTTAATTAGCCTACAACCGTTAAAACTTGAGTTTTGATCAAGTTAAGTTATTGATATAGAGATTTACAAGAAGCGTATTTCTCTATGAAGATTAAAGGTATTGATTTTGTTCAAAAAATTATTATTGTTAGCATGACGTTATAGGCTTGGCAGACTTTAGGAAACGATTCTTATCAATTTAAGGATTATAGATGGTGCAAATTTAGGAAGTGCTTCTTCTCGATTTTGAGGATATAGGTCCGGAGGATGGATATGGTAGTTGTGGGATGGTTTGGAATGTGATCGAGTTAGTTGAGAATAGGGTTGGGTGGACTAGTTATATCGAAGGTGAGCTTCGGTTACTTTTGGGTGGACTATAGTGGCGAAGGGTAGTGAGATTAGTACTACTAGGATGAATACTAGTTGAATTAGGGTGTTGAGTGGTTAAGTAATTGTATCCAGGATAGATTTACAGATGCATTTATACTTTCGGATGAGATTGTATTGGGCTTTAAAGCTCAATGCCTACTTTAGGTGGGATGTGCAAACTTTCGACTAATTGAATGTCTTGGATCAAGTTATGTTTTGGTTTACCTCCTACATTAAGTTGGTCGCTTAAGTAGGTACCGACGTGTGTAGGAGTTGACGAAGTAATATAAATCTCCTTCCCTGCGAATGCTTTAAGTGTAGCGACCTGTGGATTTTTCCCTCAAGGTGTATCGACTTGGTTCTTCCCAGTTACTTAGGACTCCTTACACTCATACTTAGTACTTCCTCGGAAAGACCATTCCATGAATTCCCTGCAAGATGGTCCAGATGGCCTAACTTTGCTTATTTTTAAATTACGTCCCTTTTCTTTTAAATGTTTCTAAATCCTTGAAATTCATTTGAGGAAAAGATATGAAGGAAAACCACCACTTTTGTAAACCTTTTTAGAGTTGGACTTTGAGGAAAATTTTATAATTTTATTCATTTATTTTCACTTTTCTACTTATATTATTATTAACTCAACCTTCTTGTCCAACTTCATGAAAACTTTTGGTGATTTAGTGTTTTGATAAGAGTTGTGGATCTGTTTTGTTGTATTGTTCGAATTTTTTTTTCCTTTGTGTTTTATATAATATTTATGTGGTTTGCTTTTGTCATAAGGACCAATCTTGTACCCAACTACGTTGTTGCAGCTTTCTCAACTCCATTGCAAATCAAATTCTTTCCTTAGTCACTTGGCGGAGCAACCTTTCGTGTCAAATTGTGTCTTCATTCATTGGATTGATTTTCTTTCACCATTGGGAAACCATAGAGTAAATCCCGACCTTCAATTCACCGAGTTTGACTTCTTACCGCTTTATTTTGACTACTCAACCTTATGAACTGCTTGGGCTTGACTTAGTTTATGAGTTTCTAAGTTCTTAGATCACTATAAGGAAACTACTGGAAATGATGCTCTAGGTAGACTCTTGTAGGCGTTGAATCTTCACCGATTGATATGTTGATAACCACATCAAGACAACCAAGTCCAATAGAATCAATCTTCCATGCGCGGTGTGTGGCAAAGGTCTCCACCATTACGACGTGTCAATAATGCCAGAGATTCTCTTGAAACATCAACAGAGATGTAATGAGGCAATTAATTGAGTCGTATGGTGAACACACCATTCGGAACCCCGACAACAGAGGATTGGCAAAGAGATCAACGCGGAAATTTCGCCCCCATAAATCAGGCTTGATCCTCGCAGAGCCACCACCAAGCCCCCTAGATAACCTGAAGACCATGGAAGATGGTGGCGGAGTCAAAGCATAATTAAGCAAAAGAGCGAGAATGAGAACAGGAGATCCAAGACACCTACAACAGAGGATTGGCGAGGAGACCCACTTGAAAATTTCGCCCTCATAGAGCCGGTTCATTCCTCGTAGAACTACCACCAAGGCTGCTCGGGATCAGACCTTCCCCGAGAATGTCACATTGCTGCAAAGACACATCATACGAAGGAAAATCACCCACACTCATAGCCCGAAGGTCACACTGGGGGTTCTGAAGAAGGAAGGTTTTCATCCGCTCCAGGCCTTCATCGCAACCGAACCTCCATGCATCATCGTGAAACCCCTAGACATGAGATAACTCGTTGTGCAAACTGCAAACGGTTGCATCCCAGCCCTTCAGCACCAGCTGATTCATTGTCGGGGCGATCTCCACGTCTTTTCTTTGCTGCCTTTCCTCCTCCAGGGTCTTCCTCTTCATCGCCAGTGAATCTATAAACCCTTTGACCTTAGAGTCGAGCCATTTGATTGTCTAACCATCTGTGTCTCGTTGCCGACGAAGCTCAAGGACATCGGCCTACAATCGCTCTAGTTCCGACTGACATTGGTCTAGAGATTACTACAACGTGTCCCTCGCCTTGCAAGCAAGCGAGGCTTCAATGCAGAGCTGGCCGACCTCCCCCTGGGACCTGACCCAAGTCGGCTAAGGCTCCTTCAGCCGCCTCTTTCTGCTCCCGCTCGAAGGCCACACTGTCCATGGTCACCTAGACTAGGGAGTGAAGGTCCCAGTTCTCTCTCCCTAACTCCACTAGGTTGTCCACAAGGAAGGCAGCCAAACGCTCTAATCGTAGCCTCCTAACCTCCCCCTCTGCCTTGTGAAGACAATTGGGGTGGCCGCGCGGCGCGATCATCTAAAGGTCCGCAAGAGCTTCCCCGACGACTTCCCTACTGCCATCAGAAACACCGAGTTTCGTGACTCCCTCACTGGGGAAGTCATCAGCAGTCCCCTCAGTGCCATCGGGCAAGGCGACTTCGGCCATAGGGGTTATGTCAACCGGATATCTCTGAGCCGACAACACCATCTCCTCAGATATTCTTTAGGGAGAAGGGAGACGAAGCATCAACACGGATTGCCCCCAATAAGGAATGAAAACATTCTCAAAGTCGGTGGGAGTGGGAGAGATACTGTGGGGTCTCTTTCCCTTCCCCACCATCGGCGAGCTTATAGAACAACTGGGAATAGGCACGACAGTCTGGATCATGGGAATCCCCGCATCAAAACGTTGATTGGCGGAGGGAACCAAGTATCGACGAAGACTATCCTCCGACAGCAGGGCCTCTGAAAACAAGTCGTTTGGATGCGCTGCCACCCAGGACCAAATGATCCCAAGTCTCGCCTTCTCACGCGAATTCAGTTCAAGGTGGCAAATCGAGACGTCAGATACAGTGCCCCAGTTGGCACAGACATAAAATAGACGCTTCAAGGTTTGCCTAGCTAGATACTCCCACTCATCGACCAGCAAAAAGAAGAACTTGCAGTTGTATCCTTTCACCACCTTATGTCACTCCTTTATCCGAGCCAATTCCTGAACAAGCTGGAAGCTGTAAATACACTAACCCTTCCGCACTAAATTATGAGTAATAAAGAATTCACGGGCATTCAGGTCGGGATAATCGGACTCAAACTCTTCCAAGGCACGGATCTAGATGACACAACAAGAGATCAAGATCCTCCATGCAATAGGGAGGAGCTGAGCAGGCGCCAACTCAAAGAAAGCTAGTACTTCATGCACCAGCTAGCAAATGGGCAACCTTAGGCCACAGGAGAACATGGCGGGATACACAGCAACTTTAGTACCATAGCCCTCCTCATCCACTGCTCCTCCGGTGGGATGAGGCACTACAAGCTCCAGCTTTGAAGGGATCATGTAAGTCGCCTTTAGTTCCTCCAATTCCTCGGAAGTAACCGTCGACCGCCATGAAAATCCTGCAAAATCTCCATAAAGGAATCATCATGGAAAATAGCTGCTTGGACAACGCCAGAGGGCACTGCACGAACTCCAGGGCGCAAAGATTTCTTCAAGGCCATAAGGTGCAGAAGAGATTTATGAAACACTTCGGAAGAAAGATAAGAAAATGAAATTGCAGAATAACAGGAAAAAAAAAACAAAGAATACGATGGGCTACTCAACTGGAGGGGAAGTCCTTATATATGTAAAATGCTGGACGCAGTCGATGTGTGCAAGCGGGATGCAAACGGCGCTGGCATGGATACCTAAAAACGACGTCGTTTTGAATTTTTAAAGTTTTCCCCATTTCAGCCCTCCTTCTCTCCAAGTTTTGAATCTCTTCTTTGTTTCTCCTTCCCCGAATACCTCTCTTTATTTTTCGACCCCTTTCCCTCTTCCTCTCTCAAAGGGCATCCCTTCCGTCCTTCCTCACTGTTTTTCTTAGACCCTCAAGAAATTTCTCCCCGTCAAAGCCCCTTCCTTCGTTCTTTCCTCTCTGTGTTTTGAAGACCCTCAAGGTATATTTCTCTCCAGAGAAAGCAAAGCTGCAAAGCCCTTCCATTTCCCTTCATCCCGACTTCTCACCTCCCTCGAAGATGACCTAGTAGAAACATGAATCTAGTTCAGATTTTGCCTTGAATGGAATTTGCTTTGACAAGCTGAGCACAGTCCTCCAATAAACCTTCACTTATATCATCGATTGTCTGACCCTTGTGCAATCTTAAATATACATGGGTCGAAGACATTTTATCCACATGGAACCTGCAAGTTTGCAACGAACAAACCTTACTTTTCCACAATTTATTTATTATTAGTAAACCCGTGCATTCAGATAGATAATATACATCAAAATAGAACAAACCAGGATCATTGTAAATTATTAAAAAAAAAAGTAAAAAATCAAAATTATAGAGGGGAAGAGGCGAGAGGTGACCAAATGTCTTCCAAGAAGCCGTATTTGATGAGCTCCTCGTTCTCGTACTTGTCAATGCCCATGAATATGGTGAAATCGCCAGCATCTGGTCGGGCTTTGAAGTAGAACACCATGCCTGCTCCATACTCAGATATATAGATGTTGAGGCTTGGGATGCGCAAAAGATATTTCTTCTCTTTATCTGGATAACGATTTCACATAGTATTCGTGGTTTTTCTTTTTTTAATATCAACTGACGTGACGTGGCATTAAAAGAATAAGCCGACTCTAAGCCGCTTGCATCCCTCGACTGTACGTAGAAGAATTGCCTTATATATAGATGGGGCGACAATCACCTTATCGAGGCGTCATAACTTCGCATATCTCACACGTCTCCCACTCAAGTACCAAGATCCCTCGATTAACGCAACTGTTGTAAGGCATATCCCCTGGAATGATGTGCAAATTAATGACTGCAAGACATGGAGACATGATGAGGAACTCGGAGAGGTGCCATTCAGTGCAAAAACGTGGCTGATGTTGTGCTGCCATGTGAGTGGAATATAGACGATCACTCAGCATGCGGCTAGGAGGGCCGGGAACTTGATTAGGCATAAGAACAAATGGAATAAAAAAAATTTTCTCCCAGACTTGTTCGAGAATAATTGGCGGGGTAACTGTAAGGGGAATTTTTTCCTAGGAAAGGCCCATGGGGCCTCGGCCTAGGGACCCAGCCCAATGGGATTTTTATCCAAGTAAGGAACAAAATGTCAACCAGGGAAAGGCGTTGTCTAGTCGACAAGACAGATCGACCTAACACAATTGCGGCCGCCCTCTAGAACAGAATGTGCACAGGATGCACGAAGGACCCTCAATTCATTGGCATTAGGTCATCAATGACTCATATAAATCGGATCGAGGGTTAGGAAACCACTCCAAATTAATAGTGCTGCTAATTAAGTTACACGCCACAATTATGAAGCCGACATAGAGTCACGCCACGTTAAAGAAAGTCTGACAACAAACACAAAGGAGAAACATGGACTTTGTAGGAAAAATACTATCTGCACCCTCCCCAGGCATGGTATAAATAACAAACTTTAGTTACCAAAAATCTCTCTGATCCCTAGACTCTCTTACTTATTTACTACACTCCAAGAATATTGACTAACTTTGGCGGAGGCTCCCCTACCCCAAGGCTGCCCTCTCAAAGCCTCAATATTCCCTATCTTGTGCAGGGCTCGTTTTCGAAGGCCTGAGTTGTTGGAGCTTGATCCAAATGTGTGCAAAACACCAATTAACACCTATCAAAACCAAAACCATGTTTGCGTGGTTGCAAGCTAATTTAGGCCCACTAAGATTGCGTTTGGATGTTGAGTTAAGCTCAGTTCTTTATGAATAGTAGTGAGTTGAGTAGTGGATGGAGTTATGTGGGGCTCATCTAAACTGAGTTTAAAATGTGTTTAGATGTTAGGATGAGTTTAATACTTTTTAAGAGAAGTTAAAAAATGTTGTGAGTCACACGTATAAAGATGTGTTAAATTGAAAAAGGTTATGGGTCCCACATGTAAGGAGGTTTTGAGTTGAGATGAGTTTAGTAATTTGAGAGTTGGGTGTTTAGATGTTAGACTTAATTTAAAACTAGATTGAACTCAGCTGAGTCTTACAACCAAACACAGCCTAAAAAGTTTTTAAACACCTACACTGAAAGTGTCGTTTGGTTATATTTTTGTTGTCTTTTTATTTGACTTGTACGTTTTTTAAAACAGCCTTTCTGTAAAGTTAAAAAAAAAAAAAAAAAAAAATATCTATATACACTACTTGACGCAGCAAGCGAGATTGGGGCAGCACAGCAAGCAACTTACCAAAATGAACCAGGAAATATAGCCGTGAACAGAGGAGGTCCTTGATAACTTCATAAAAGGATCATTGCAGATTTTATTTCCTTTGAATAAAGTTCCCTTAATTGTTATTTCCTTTCCAAATAAATTTCTGTAGTTGGTTTCTTCTGTATAAGGGGACCGAATATGGGATGGGTGGTTAGTTATCATTTTTGGAATTTGTAAGCATTGCAAAGTTTTATCAATAAAACTTGTGGCTCGTTGATTGGGAAGACACAGCTTTTCTTGATTTTCATTTTTTCTTCTTTGTACGTTTCCGCTATGTCACTACTGGTGTGCCGTGGGATTAAAATGAAATAGTATTAAATTTTATAATTAGTTAAGATAAAGTTGAAAGTTGAATAAAATATTATTATAATATTATTTTTTAATATTATTATTATTTAAAATTTTAAAAAAATTAAATTATTTATTATATTTATTATATAAATTTATTAAAATTATAATAATAAAATAAAATAAGATTATATGGTTGACCACCCTCTTGGGCAGAGCCATCTATCTGGAAGTAGTTTTTATTCCTTGAAAATGCCTACGACTATTATTTGAATAATTTTATTTAAATATTTTTATACCACGTAAAATTAATCTTTTATGAATAATTTTTTTCTCACGAGACAACAAACTACTTTTTAAATAAATCATCGTCACGCTCCACATAAGTTACTCTTTCTCAAATATAGTCGCGATGAGAAATAGATCATCTCCAACCCCATGAAAACGTTCGCCCTCTACGTCTCCTTCCTCCATCTCCTTTTTGCCCACGCCGGCGCCGCTCAGCACAGCCCACCACCATATATTGCTCCCGACTATATTCTCCTCAACTGTGGCTCCTCCTCCACCAAATTAGCCTCACCCGATGGCCGGAACTGGGAGGGCGATTCTCACTCAAAGTTCTCTCCCCACAATAATATTCAAACTACCTCCAAAGCATCCACACCCACTGAACAAATCCCTTCTGTTGCCCAAGTTCCCTACATGACCGCACGCATCTTTCCCAACAACTTTACTTACTCCTTCCCTGTCTCTTCTGGCCTTAAGTTCGTTCGTCTCTACTTCTACCCCGCCACGTACGCCGCCGTCGATAAATCCAAGTCCTTCTTCTCCGTCACCGCCAATGATTTCACTCTCTTGAGAAACTTCAGTGCCTTCCTTACCATCTTGGAGCTGGAACCTCCCGCAGCCGTCGTTGTCAAGGAATTCATTATCCCCGTGTTGCGCACCCAGTTTCTCAACATAACCTTTATATCTCTTAACTCCTACGCCTTCATTAATGGCATAGAGGTCGTTTCTATTCCGGATAATCTATATATGAACAATGCCCATGGTACTGGAATCAAGTTTGTAGATTACAACACGCTCTTCTATTTCGATGGCACCACCGCTCTGGAGACCATGTACAGGCTAAACGTTGGGGGAAAGGATGTCTCGGGCGTCGAGGATACAGGAATGTTCCGATCATGGGTTGGCGACTCGCCGTATGTGATTGGCCATTTCGGGATGACTCCTTATGACGAACTGCCTAATGTCACCATACAGTATACGACGGAGACACCGGCTTACACTGCGCCGGAGATTGTGTACAAAACTTATCGTTCAATGGGTATAAATCTCACGGCCAACTTGAATTCCAACCTCACGTGGAACTTCACGGTGGACGCTGGTTTTAACTATCTCCTTAGGCTTCATTTCTGCGAAACAAGTCAAGAGGTTGTGTACAAGAACGACCGTGTTTTTGAAATATTCATCCATAATCAAACGGCGGAGACAGATGCAGATGTGCTAGTATGGAGCGGCAGCACTGGAATTCCAGTGTACAAAGATTATGTTGTTTGTTTTACCGCTAATGGAAACCAACGCAAACTAGATTTGTTGTTGGCGCTACATCCTAATGTGGTTTCGAAACCACTATGCGAGGATGCATTGTTGAACGGTGTGGAAATATTTAAGTTGAACCGATCGGACGGTAGTTTTGCTGGGCTCAACCTGGACGGAGTGGTGGTAATTCCCACATCCCCGGAAGGCAACGAAAAATTAACGGAAAGGAAAAAGAGGTTGCCATTGATAATCATTGTTATCGGAGGTGTTATTGGAGTCTTAATAGCTACTTCCGTTATTTGCATCTTCATTTTCCGGAGGAATACTAGGGTCAAGGACTCTGGTTCTCGTACCAGCGAGTCCAGGTCCTCGTGGGTCCCATTCCCCAAGGTACCTGGTTCCACAAACTCCCACGCTTCATCATTACAGTTGCACCATTGCCGTAACTTCTTGCTCGTTGAAATCAGAGTGGCCACGCACAATTTCGACGAAAAGTTAGTCATCGGATCGGGAGGATTTGGTATCGTGTACAAAGGATATATTGACGGGGGCTCCACCACAGTTGCTATTAAACGGTTGAACGCATCTTCGAAGCAAGGGGTCCGTGAGTTCTGGACCGAGATCGAGCTGCTCTCCCAGCTCCGTCACGTCCATCTCGTGCCGTTGATCGGATATTGCGAAGACCAAGGTGAGATGATCCTCGTCTACGATTTCATGGCCCGTGGGACTCTCCGCGAGCATCTCCACAAAACAAAGAATCCACCTCTTCCATGGAAGCGGCGCCTCCAAATTTGCATCGGTGCCGCCCGTGGGCTGGAATATCTTCACTGTGGTGCAAAGAACACGATCATACACCGGGACGTGAAGTCAACGAACATCCTGTTAGACGAGAAATGGGTGGCCAAGGTTTCGGATTTCGGAATATCCAGATTGGGTCCCACCTGTATGCTTCAAAGCCACGTAAGCACAGCGGTGAGGGGTAGTTTCGGGTACGTGGACCCAGAATACTACCGACGGCAGAAACTGACCGTGAAGTCTGATGTGTACTCATTTGGTGTGGTGTTACTCGAGATCCTCTGTGGTCGGCCAGCTGTGGTCCGAGGTCTACCCAAGGACCAAGTCAGCCTTGCGGAGTGGGGACGCAAATTCTATCGAAGTGGGACCCTCGGTGAAATCGTGGATCCAAATGTGAAGGCCGAGATCGCACCCGCGTGTTTGAAAAAGTTTGGGGAGATTGTGGACCGTTGCTTGCGCTGTCAAGGAGAAGAACGGCCAAATATGAGCGACGTGTTGTGGGGTCTTGAGTTCGCATTGCAGCTCCAAGAGTACAAAGACAACGCCGACAAGGAAATCAACGAGTTGAACATGGGCAGCCAAATTGGGGTTGTTGAGGGCTGTGCCCGGACCAGCAGCTCTGATCCAGGTGGCGAGATATCTACCGTTGATGAGAACGATCTTTTTTCTGGTTCTGGTCAGCATGTATCAGACAATGCGTAGATCGTATTAGACAATGTGATTAGTATAGTTACTATTATCTGCAACTGTTGTAATTGATACCTTAAAAGAATCAAAGCCCAAGTTGTAAATGTACTTGTACACGAACTCAAGTCAATCGTGTACCCTACTAGATTTCTCGCTTTACATTTTGTTAAAAAAAGCCCTCCTATAAAATTAAAGATATGTTTGTTTTGTAAATATATAGAAGACTCACAAATTTATATGATTTGCCGTAATAATTATAGAACTTTTTGTTTCTATAAAATATATCGAGCATTTCACATTTAGTCATCCCTGTTTATGATTTTTATTTTTGTAGAATTTTTTAAGAAAGTACAATCTTCATAATTTTTTTTTTATTATAAAATCTCTTTGTAAAACTATAGTTCTCATTGAAGAGGATAAAATATTTTAAGCCCAAAAAACCAAGTCTAGCCCATCAACAAAACCTCACTAAAAGAGAAAATGATGTGACAAAGGTTGAAGAATGACATAATGTTAAGAAGAAAAGAGAGAATGAGACATAAAGGAAGGGACAAAAGATAAAGGGAAGAGAACTAGATGATTTCAAGAGGGCTTCTAGACTTCAACTTCGCTTCTTTAACCTCACAACCAGAGCACCAATGACAGAATCACCATCAGAAGATAAACATATGATCCCCATTGTAGAGTGAGGATGAGAGAATGAGAGAAACTATAAAACAATCATATGATAGGGGATTCTCCCTCCCCAAATCCCCATGGACTTATGTATTATATTGAACTGCGTAAATCTGTGTATTTTTGTCTGTTATATCGTCCATACATTTATTTCTTATTTATTATTATGGATGTATGCACGAACACTGTACAATTGTATCGGACCACTGTCGAGAGCTCCGGTCCACACCGACCAAGGCCTAAATCGCCATAGTGGGCCGGAAATGACTTTTTCTCCTATTCCGGTCTGTTGTTCTATTTTTAAGCATTAACACTCATAAAATTAAATTTTATACCCTCCCATCTTCATTTGCCTTTGAAAGATTCTATTTTGTTTAATAAGCTAAAGCATATAATATAGTTTTCAAATCATAAAATCATAAAACAAAACCATTAATTCTTGCAGGTTGAAACTACGTACAAACTGCTGACTTTAACCTAGATTTATTGTTCCGGTCCAAGTTCACATGTATTTCAGATGCATAAAAGAGACTCGTTTTGATCATTTCATGCGTATCCGATAATGAAAGAAAAATATTCTACTGCTTCAACTACAAGAAAATGGGTATGAAGGTGAAGAATAAGGTTTACATTTTGAAGATGAATTAATCTTTGCATCATCCTACACATCACACACCATAATTTTTTTTATTTTTTTTATTTGTTTCTCTTATTAAATGTGTATTATATGGATGAAGAATAAAAAAATATAAATGTTTCAAGAAGAGTAAAATAAAAAAAAAATTAAA
>QEOT01006447.1:16619-34888 GCA_003123785.1 Pterocarya stenoptera | reverse complement strand
GGATATTGCGAAGACCAAGGTGAGATGATCCTCGTCTACGATTTCATGGCCCGTGGGACTCTCCGCGAGCATCTCCACAAAACAAAGAATCCACCTCTTCCATGGAAGCGGCGCCTCCAAATTTGCATCGGTGCCGCCCGTGGGCTGGAATATCTTCACTGTGGTGCAAAGAACACGATCATACACCGGGACGTGAAGTCAACGAACATCCTGTTAGACGAGAAATGGGTGGCCAAGGTTTCGGATTTCGGAATATCCAGATTGGGTCCCACCTGTATGCTTCAAAGCCACGTAAGCACAGCGGTGAGGGGTAGTTTCGGGTACGTGGACCCAGAATACTACCGACGGCAGAAACTGACCGTGAAGTCTGATGTGTACTCATTTGGTGTGGTGTTACTCGAGATCCTCTGTGGTCGGCCAGCTGTGGTCCGAGGTCTACCCAAGGACCAAGTCAGCCTTGCGGAGTGGGGACGCAAATTCTATCGAAGTGGGACCCTCGGTGAAATCGTGGATCCAAATGTGAAGGCCGAGATCGCACCCGCGTGTTTGAAAAAGTTTGGGGAGATTGTGGACCGTTGCTTGCGCTGTCAAGGAGAAGAACGGCCAAATATGAGCGACGTGTTGTGGGGTCTTGAGTTCGCATTGCAGCTCCAAGAGTACAAAGACAACGCCGACAAGGAAATCAACGAGTTGAACATGGGCAGCCAAATTGGGGTTGTTGAGGGCTGTGCCCGGACCAGCAGCTCTGATCCAGGTGGCGAGATATCTACCGTTGATGAGAACGATCTTTTTTCTGGTTCTGGTCAGCATGTATCAGACAATGCGTAGATCGTATTAGACAATGTGATTAGTATAGTTACTATTATCTGCAACTGTTGTAATTGATACCTTAAAAGAATCAAAGCCCAAGTTGTAAATGTACTTGTACACGAACTCAAGTCAATCGTGTACCCTACTAGATTTCTCGCTTTACATTTTGTTAAAAAAAGCCCTCCTATAAAATTAAAGATATGTTTGTTTTGTAAATATATAGAAGACTCACAAATTTATATGATTTGCCGTAATAATTATAGAACTTTTTGTTTCTATAAAATATATCGAGCATTTCACATTTAGTCATCCCTGTTTATGATTTTTATTTTTGTAGAATTTTTTAAGAAAGTACAATCTTCATAATTTTTTTTTTATTATAAAATCTCTTTGTAAAACTATAGTTCTCATTGAAGAGGATAAAATATTTTAAGCCCAAAAAACCAAGTCTAGCCCATCAACAAAACCTCACTAAAAGAGAAAATGATGTGACAAAGGTTGAAGAATGACATAATGTTAAGAAGAAAAGAGAGAATGAGACATAAAGGAAGGGACAAAAGATAAAGGGAAGAGAACTAGATGATTTCAAGAGGGCTTCTAGACTTCAACTTCGCTTCTTTAACCTCACAACCAGAGCACCAATGACAGAATCACCATCAGAAGATAAACATATGATCCCCATTGTAGAGTGAGGATGAGAGAATGAGAGAAACTATAAAACAATCATATGATAGGGGATTCTCCCTCCCCAAATCCCCATGGACTTATGTATTATATTGAACTGCGTAAATCTGTGTATTTTTGTCTGTTATATCGTCCATACATTTATTTCTTATTTATTATTATGGATGTATGCACGAACACTGTACAATTGTATCGGACCACTGTCGAGAGCTCCGGTCCACACCGACCAAGGCCTAAATCGCCATAGTGGGCCGGAAATGACTTTTTCTCCTATTCCGGTCTGTTGTTCTATTTTTAAGCATTAACACTCATAAAATTAAATTTTATACCCTCCCATCTTCATTTGCCTTTGAAAGATTCTATTTTGTTTAATAAGCTAAAGCATATAATATAGTTTTCAAATCATAAAATCATAAAACAAAACCATTAATTCTTGCAGGTTGAAACTACGTACAAACTGCTGACTTTAACCTAGATTTATT
Organism: Pterocarya stenoptera; assembly: GCA_003123785.1. Lineage (NCBI taxonomy): Eukaryota > Viridiplantae > Streptophyta > Magnoliopsida > Fagales > Juglandaceae > Pterocarya > Pterocarya stenoptera. The sequence goes on along the minus strand of QEOT01006447.1, from coordinate 32,912 downwards.
GTTCCGGTCCAAGTTCACATGTATTTCAGATGCATAAAAGAGACTCGTTTTGATCATTTCATGCGTATCCGATAATGAAAGAAAAATATTCTACTGCTTCAACTACAAGAAAATGGGTATGAAGGTGAAGAATAAGGTTTACATTTTGAAGATGAATTAATCTTTGCATCATCCTACACATCACACACCATAATTTTTTTTATTTTTTTTATTTGTTTCTCTTATTAAATGTGTATTATATGGATGAAGAATAAAAAAATATAAATGTTTCAAGAAGAGTAAAATAAAAAAAAAATAAAAGAAAATTAAAAAAAAATAAAAAACACATTAGTGTGTGATGTATAGGATGATGCATAGAAATGCTCTTTGAAGATTTAGACCCCGTTTGTTTACACAAAATCACTATCTGATCTCATCTCATCTCATCTCAATCATTATAACTTTTTTAAATTTTCATATAAAAATATAATAAACAACTTAACTTTTTTAAATTCCAACATAAAAATAATATTAAAAAATATATTCTATCAATATTTTATTTAACTACTATTCAAAATATCTCATCTCATCTGAACTGTGTATCCAAGCGGGCCCTTGCTGCCTTAAAAGTCTGCTGCCGACATATATCAATTAGTTCGCTCGCCGACAATATTGATAGAATGCAACAAGGCAAATCCTATATTTTCAACAATTATTTTGGCCATAACCCACATGTACTCTATTCGAGCTAGTAATTGATTCACCAAGGAGAGAGAGAGAGAGAGAGAGCTATTGCTATCATGTGGGACTGATGGAATGGCTACTTTATACTTTTCAGGCCTGGAGTTTGTAACGTTGTGAAACTTTCTTTTGGAAAAGCAGTGTTTAGTGGGATAAAAAAGACTAGAAAATTCATGAATGACCATCAAAATCAATGGAAAATAAAATCCAAAAGGAAAGAAAACAAGGGTGTGGACGAGGAGGAGGCGTGGCTTGACTAATTAATACTTGGACATTAGAAATCAGGAACAAAATATGAATTTGGGCCTACTTTTGTCAATTTGTAAACAGAAAACGACTGTACATGTTGATTTTCCATTTTAACATAAGAAAAAATTAATTCCAATAAATTCTGAATTACCCAAACAAAAAATAAATCTTGGGGATTGGATATTATATCATAATTAAAAAGAAATGTTGATTAATGGATTCCAGCGGAGCTGTCCCCAACATCATATCATCGCTTCCTTTTAATTAGATGATAGATCTATAAACCACGATTTTCACGGAACCCGATCACAACCACACTATTCTCTGCCACTTTTGACGTCCACCTGTCTATCCATAAAGTTAATAATAATTAGCTTTTCACACTGGCCTCTGCCTCTGCTGCAAATTCCAACTATAACATTCCTTCCAGGGTTTTGATCAGTATGTAACTCTAGCCCCATGGCAATCGTCGCACTACTCTGCCTCTTCTCTACCATCGTCCATCTTCTCCCATCTCTCCCCATCACCACCGCCAAAACTCCACCTCCTTACACTCCTACGGATTATTTCCTCCTCAACTGTGGCTCCTCCTCCAACTCTATCTCACTCGACGGCCGACGCTGGGAAGGCGATTCCAACTCAAAGTTCTCCCCCCGCGACGTTCAAAGCACATCATCATCATCCAATGCTTCCAAATTTGACCTTTCCCTTTCTCCAGTCCCCTACATGACTGCTCGTATATTTGATCGCCACTCCAAATTCACCTATTCCTTCCCTGTCTCGCCCGGCCCAAAATTCCTCCGCCTTTACTTCTACCCTACATCATATACCCATCACAACAAAACCAAATCTTTTTTCTCTGTCACTGCCAATGACATCACACTCTTAAGCAACTTCAGCGCCTATCTCTCCATCTCCACTACAACTCCTTCCACAACATTTCTTGTCAAAGAATTCATCGTTGACGTTCAACAAAATCAAAATCTCGACGTAACCTTCATGCCATCTCCAAGCTCTTATGCCTTCATCAACGGGATCGAGGTTGTTTCTATGCCCAGTAAATTATACAATATTAGTAATCAAGACATGTCCCCAGTGACCTTTGTAAATGGACACGACAACCCGCCCTTCTATATTAATAATCCATTCGCTTTTGAGACATTGTATAGGTTAAACGTGGGTGGCATAGATATTTCCAACGTTGATGATGATACTGGAATGTTCAGATCTTGGAGTCAGGATGAGGTTTACATCTATGGAAAGGCACTTGGCACCATGCCTCATCGGTCCAATGTCACTATCAAGTACACTGAGGACACCCCACCATACACCGCGCCAGAGATTATATACACTTCTTCTCGTACAATGGGTAATGATACTAACATTAACTTGAAATATAACCTCACTTGGATTTTTCCTGTGGATGTTGGGTTTCTATATCTGGTTAGGCTCCATTTTTGTGAGACTCAATTGCAAGTTACGCACGAGAATCAACGGGTGTTTCGTATATTCATCTATAATCAGACGGCAGAAGAGGATATGGATGTGATCCAATGGAGTGGCGGCAATGGAAGTCCTGTGTACAGAGACTACGTTGTGTTGGTTCCTGGAAAATCTCAAGCTAAGCAGGGTTTATGGCTTGCACTCCAACCAAACAGAGACCTGATTCCAAAACCGGATTATGCAGATGCGATCTTGAACGGTGTAGAGATATTCAAGTTGAACCAATCGGATGGTAACCTAGCCGGGCCCAATCCAGAACCACCGATGGTGGGTCCAAGCTCAACATCCTCAGAACCAGATCAAAAGAAGACAACGTCTAAAAATAACCTGTCACCGATTATGATCGCAGTTGGCATTCCCATCGGTGCTTTGGTCGCAATACTCATTTATAAATGTTTATTAGTTCACTATCATTGTAGAAGTAAGAGGGCGCATGAACAAGGTACCGGGTTGTCCAAATCCTCGTTGGTCCCATATTTTTCCAAGATGCAGAGGTTAATTGACAAGAACATTGTAACATTGCCATTAGAACACTGCCGTTACTTCTCGATCGTGGAGATCAAAGCAGCCACGGACAACTTCGATCATCGATTAGTCATTGGAGCTGGAGGATTCGGAAACATGTACAAAGGGTACATCGATGGTGGATCCACCGATGTTGCAATCAAACGGTTGAAACCGTCCTCAAAGCAAGGGACGCGCCAGTTCTGGACCGAGATCCACATGCTCTCCCAGCTTCGCCATGTTAATCTCGTGGCTTTTATCGGATACTGTGATGATCGAGACGAGATGATCCTCGTGTACGAGTATGTGGCATGTGGGACCCTTCGTTCTCATCTCTACGGAACTGAGAACCCAGCGCTGTCGTGGAAGCAACGCCTCCAGATTTGCATCGACACAGCGCACGGGTTGAACTACCTTCATACAGGTGCGAAAGACATGATAATTCACTCCAATTTGAAATCCACAAACATACTGCTAGATGAGAGGTTGTTGGCTAAGGTTTCGGATTTTGGCCTGTCGAGATTGGATCCCATAAACATGTCCAGGATCCACTTCAACAGCGCTGTAATGGGTGGTTTTGGCCCTTTTGGTTATGTGGACCCAGAGTACTACCGAATGCAGAAGTTGACAGAGAGATCTGATGTGTACTCATTCGGGGTGGTGTTGTTTGAGGTACTGTGTGCTCGACCAGCACAGATGCCGGGCCTACCCAAGGAGCAAGTGAACTTGGCCCAGTGGGCCAAGAAATGCCACCACGATGGGAACCTTGATCAAATAATTGATCCGTGTTTGAGGGGTGAGATTGCGTCCGAATGTCTTCACAAGTTCGGGGAGATTGCGGAAAGTTGCACACGTGATCATGGAATCGAACGACCGACAATGAGGGATGTGGTGGGGGCCCTTCAGTTTGCACTGCAGATTCAAGAGAATGCCGAGAAGAATATCAACAATAGACACATGGTTGAAACCAAGGAAAATGTTCCCACACAACACGTTACACAGCTCCATGCACAACTGTCCTGAATGATCATGTTACATCATCTTTTTTCTTTTTCTTTTTCTTTTTTTAAATGGGACTTATTTTAGCATAAGCAGTCCACGAGGAATAAGTTCTAAGGAGATCATGATCAGCAATATTATTATGTATTCTAAACTCTATTTTTCAGTATCATCAAGAATATTAGAGTTTGGCTTATATATATCCAGTAAAGAAAAAAAACCAATAACCACGTCTTGCATGGTATGCATTTAATAAAAAAATAACTGGATGGAGGCCCAACTCAAAACCATGTTAGAATCAGTAATATGAAAACTCAATTGATTTTGAAATACAATTTTTCTATTTCACAGCTTAAAGTAAATAATATCTAGTTAAAATAAAATATATGGTGTTAATTTACACACAAGGTCAACTAATTGTTTGTATCGGGAATAGATAGGGAACCTTTTTTTTTTTTTTTCCCTCTTTTTCTCCAAGTAACACCTCCGTCCAGCTCACTCCGATCTGTCCATCGGTTCTTTTTTTTTTTTCAATTTTTTACTTTTTTAACTATAGTACCAAGATGTGCCAATTTATTACCTATCGGCCTCCTACAATCGCCACACGCCCTACTACTAGATTATCCAGTTGTCACTCCTTCGGACGGTAAAAGAAAATCGACCAAAAGAACGACGCATACATCTCAGACGCGGCTCATATCGTGCGTGAAACTCATCTGCCGCCAAGCCATGAGAAGTCTATCGCCGCCACATGTGGCACCATCGAGATCATCGGCCTCGAATTTCTTAGATTCGACCATTATCCAAGAGTGGTGCGTGGCCAATACACGCCTTCACAGCCAATAACAGTCTTCTAGCGACGATTCATCTCAACTTTCAGTTGCTATTTTTATATGTTCCCGTTTTTCCTAACCAATGATCAAGATAAAGTGGTAGTGAAAGTCTCCTTAAGCCAACTAAGACCAGTAAGTTGCAGTACATCACAACAATCCACTACGGCTTCCAGTCGTAATTTTACAGTCTATTTATAAGACTATGTCAAAACCACTTTAAGCAACTCCCCTTTGTGGGAAATGAATGAGAGTCAAATCATTGGCTCCAGATCCCTCTTTGTTTTATTTTTCTTGTATTGTAATTGTTGCTTTGAGATGATTGTTAGAAGTTTTCACCCTATTGAATCTTGTATCTTGTAAGTTTATTATATCTATGATATGCCTATTTAATTATATATATATATAAATAAAAGGTGTCTTAGTTAATTTATACCGGCCAATTAAATAGTATATCTATATTTTATATTAAGCAAACAGTAAACAATTAAAATATCTATATTTAACGTTGAATAATATTGAAGAAAATGTATTTTTCAGGAAAAAAACAATACCCAAATTTTATTTATTATTCTCACTGTTAACGAGAGAATACCTTACAAAAATAAAGCTTGGGATGACATAAAATCTGAACAAAACTTCTGAAAAAAGTTGTCCCAAATATGGTACAATTGAAAAAATTGCATACCTCAAACCATAAAAAAAAAAAATTGCAATATAGTTGAACAACTCAAGTGATGTCCAATGTCCACGTGTGTAACGTCGAAGCCCTTAGCCAGTAATCGTGGTCCCGTGGAGCACATCATATATATTGAAGCATACCAAAAAATTGAGCAAAGATGCCAAACCAGCATTCGCTCAAATGTCTAGCCGTACCAATCCCAAACTTCTCTCTTAACTACACATTTACACCTAACGTCTTTGTCTTCATTGGATAGCCAACCGCAAGGTTCCCATTTTGTAGCTTCTGAGCATATTCTATAAAGTACCTTTCTCCTAATTCACCATGAAAGTTCTTTCCAGTTTCCTCTGATATCTCCGCCAAAACGGAGGACATCCATCCATCCATTTTAATTCTTTTGTTGTTTTTCTGGTCAGAACACCACCATCCACACACATATACACCCCTTTGGATTCCTTGTGAATTTTTCTTCGACTTTTGCCAAATGGGTCTTTGGCAAAACTTGCTTTTGATGAAAGCTTCAGTAATATTATTTCTCAGGGTTGCCTCAGCTTGCTCCAATGGAGAGTGCAGGGTTCGTGTGTGCCTTGAATTTTTCTTAATTCTACTACATATTACGACAACAGTACTTATTAATTTTCGCTTTAATAGCAGTTACTCGATCCATGCTCATCTGATGGAGATTGCCAGGCGCGACTCTACTGTTTCTCTTGCCCCCAAGGATTTTCAGGCAATAGATGTGTCAGATCAACCACTACAAACCAATTCAAGCTCCTGGTAGTGTATTTCTTTCTCTCCTCACTCTGATACACATATCAGATTATATAATATTAGAGTTATTTCAGGCTAAGTTTGATGCAATAAACTCTCATATCCTCATCCTTTCCGTATTGGTGTATATATAGAAATGCGCCTTTCTAGGACACAAGTTGGAACCTCTGGGAGAGTATGCTAATTGGCTAGCACGAAAGTGTTCATTGCCTAGGACTGTTCAATATCGATTAACCTTTTTTGCTTCTTGCTTTTGCTCTTTACGTTTCAGTTTTCTTGTTCTTGTTCTTCTCATCAAGAGTGTTACATATTGGGAAGGCATTGTATCTGGTTGCGTAGGGATTTGGGTGTTTTTACCTGTGACAGAGGTAGAAAGGACCATACATAGATAGCGTGACGCATTGGGTTTTGATTTGTGGGCTAGACGGGAGAGAAATAACAGTACATCATGGGGATATTATTTGTAGCTGCTGCTATTCCGTCCAGCTTTGTCGGCCATCCTCCCTGCAAATTGCATTTTTTTTTTAAATGTTTAAATATCTTTAAATATTAAGAAAAATACATAAACGGATCAAAATGAAAATGCAAAACTATGGACATACTATCATGTTTGTTTTTTGTAAAGAACAAATTATTCCATAGATCAATAACTTTCTCCGTTCTCAATTAATTATAGGAACAAACACTATCTTTCTTTTTAAAACCCTTTCAATTATCTATTATTAAGAATATAATATAAATAATTAAATATATTTTCTTATTAATTAAATTTTTGAGATAAGTAGTAATAGTATTATATATAGTAGAGTTCTGAATTCTAATCCTGGCTCTCTAACCCATTAAATTAAATATTTCATAGGCACGTGTGAGAAAATATTTTAAATATAATATAAATCACTAAATCTACATTTTCTTATTAGTTTTTTAGACAATTTTTAATTTCGTGTACTTTATGAATAATAATATTAAACCTATTTGCCATGTTATAGACACTTCCTTTTGTATTTATTTATTATTGTGAAAATTAAAAAAATGGTTAATCTGTTGATAATTTTAAAAGTTATATGTAACATTATTTATCATAAGATGGTCAGTTTTAAAAATGTAGATGCCATCGGCCTAATGATCTAAAGTTAGACCCTACAATTAATTAGAATAAAGGAAATTCTAACATTCAGATTATGCATCTTTTAGCTATATTGCGGGCTAGGTTTTATACTTCTGATAGCCACTGCTGGGAATTTATGCAGACGCAGGGCCTAATTACAAATTGAGCCTGAATTACCCATTGATCTACTTTCTTAAGTACTTCCACAACCCTAAAAGAAAGAAAGAAGAAATAAATTAGAGCTATATATATAGCTACTTTCTCGATCGTTTTACTCTCCATCAATTCCCTTTAATTTTGTTCATTTATTTTGATTTCATTTTGTTCCTGAACAGAATAATTCTTTGCCGTTCAATAAATATGCGTTCTTGACAACCCATAATGCTTATGCTATCGATGGAGAGTCATCTCACACGGGAGTTCCTCGGATAACCTTCACAAATCAAGAAGATACTGTCACTCAACAGCTGAATGTACGATCTTTTTTGCAATTCCTTCTCTTTTTGGCAAACTAGGCTTGTCTTCTATTGTTCTAAAATTTCATGAAAAATTATATTCATCGTTCCTATATCACACACCACACTTATTTTTTATTTTTTTTTCTATTATCAAATGTATTGTATATATGTATATAGATCATGAATATATAAAAATTCAATAAGTGTAAGAAGAATAAAATCAAAAAATTAAAAAAAAAAAAAAGTGTGGCATGTTATCTACGGAGATGATGAGTAGCAAAGCTCAAATTTCATTGATTATCTTGTAAACTAGTAATTAACTCATTACGCTTTGTTTTTAGAATGGAGTTCGCGGCTTGATGCTCGATACGTATGATTTTCAAGGAGAAGTATGGTTGTGCCATTCTTCTGGAGGACAATGCCATGACTATACTGCATTTGTATGTGTACTTCATCCCTTATCTCTGCCAAAGAATCACTTATATTGAATTAAAAAATATTATATTTGCTAGTTGGTACGAAAGACACACTATCCACGCTACTGATTATATAATATGACAGTACGTATGTGATTTGCAAGAAGCAAATCAATTAATCTTACCATGTTGAGGCTTGCAAGTATGCTTTTGAAAATTCACATTTGTATTCCCAATAGGAACCTGCTATAGACACGCTGAAGGAGATCGAAGCTTTCTTATCAGCAAACCCAGCAGAAATTGTCACATTGATATTAGAAGACTATGTTCAAGCTCCGAATGGACTGACAAAGGTCTTCATCGATGCCGGGTTGACGAAATATTGGTTTCCGGTGAAAAATATGCCACAAAATGGTCAAGATTGGCCGCTAGTCAGTCACATGGTTGCTAAAAACCAAAGGCTACTTGTATTCACTTCAATTAAGTCTAAGGAGGAAAGTGAAGGTATTGCTTATCAGTGGAACTACATGGTTGAAAACCAATGTAAGAAACATGTACTCATTAATTACTTTTCTCCCCTGAATCTTTGTTCTGTTACCATTAATCTAAATTTCTGGATATTAGATTCTCTCCAGTTTAATTTACATAGTTCACATTAAAAGGTTGGGTATCACCTGAATCCTAAATTTCCTTTTATTAATGATGAGTGTTATCTTTTTCTTATATTCTTCTTCTTGGAACCTAAAATTATGTAGATGGAGATGGTGGAATGCGTGCAGGAAACTGTCCCAATAGGAGAGAATCACCACCTCTTGATGACAAAACCAAGTCTTTGGTATTGGTGAATTATTTTTCAAGTCTTCCCTTTAAGATGACCGCATGTGGACATAACTCGGCTGATCTAATTAACATGCTCCATACATGTTTTGGTGCTGCCGGCAACCGGTGGGCTAACTTTGTTGCCGTTGATTTTTACAAGGTATCTCCAACTTTCCGGCCTCTGCTTCCATCCTAGTTTGTTAAAGTCGCCTGTATTACCAATAAGATCAGTCCAGTCTTCAGTTTGATGCCCTGCTTACAATGCCAAGTCTAAAAGACCAAGAATGAAAAAGGATTTCTTAAACTTTCTTTTAAGCAATTAGCATGGTGAAGTGGATGGTTCTCTTCCTCTGCAATCCAAGAAAAAAAATGGAAGGGCCAGGATACACTAAAAAGATTAGTAAAGTTTGGATTTTTCATGCAGAGAAGCGAGGGAGGTGGAGCATTTCAAGCTGTGGACACTCTCAATGGGGAGCTGTTGTGTGGTTGTGATGACGTTCATGCATGTGTGGTGAGAGCTTCTGTTGTCGTTTTTTAGAATGGCTATTTACTTTTATTTTTTCTAGAAATGTTTTACCAAATCTCAGTATCACACACGTAAAACTTTTTAAGCTCAGCCCTACTTTGCCCATGAAACTATCTTTGTAATTCTTTGGGGTTGTCTGCACCAAGGGCTGAAGCCCACTTGATGTTGAGAGCCACCAGATTGGCAAAATTTAGGTTAGCTAAAGCAGCAAAGCTAGGCAATTAAATTGCAGATCTTCTGCACTATATTATCCCCCAAAGTTAAAATGTTTATCTTTATATGGGAAATTCTCACCATTTTGATTTTCTTCATTTTGCAGCCTGGATCAACCTCACCAGCTTGCACTGCATGAAGACTGATCGAATTCCATCATCAAGTTTATGTGAAAGGAATACGTACGTTATACAATAAGGCCTATCTGCTACCCCCATTCAATTAATTTCTCAAGCAAAGCATCAATTAAATGTCAAATCTACCAACAAGCCATTTAGTGGAAGCAAACTAACTCTAGTTTGCCTGATGTACAAAAATAAAATACATGCAGATCGGCCACTGATAGAAAGTGATCTCTCGCTCAGAAAGGAAGAGAGAGAGAGAGAGAGAGAGAGAGAGAGAGAGAGAGAGAGAGAGAGAGCAATTGCTCTCCACCATCAATATCTGTTAAAAGCAAAGAACATTCATCTGTTGCTATTTATTTCCTTGGAATTAATTTCTTCGAGTTTTTCTAATCTTATATTTTCCTATGAGTATTATGTTTCCACGTACGGGTGTAGTTCTTGTGTCTTGGGCAAGATTGGGAGAAAATTGGCCCTTGAAGATCCATAGTGGGCCATGCATATGTTCCCTACATTTTTTAAAACAGTAATGTTAGAGAGAAGCACAATGCACAAAGTCTTTTATAAAAATAAAATTAAAAAAAAAAAAATCTCACTAAGAAAAAGGGAGTTTTTTACATTTTTTTTTTTATAATGGAGTGTACTTTTTTATAAAATATTTGCATAAAAGGCTTGTACATGATTTAAAACTTGCATATATTATTATTCTTAATTTCTAAAATGAGATTGCTCTGTCAATTGCCACGGAGAGAGATTACTCTGTCAATTCTTGGCATCTATCTTTATTTTCCCCAGTCAAATATTGCCTCATATATATATATAGGTGTTGGCATGTGGTCTGATCACATGAATTCATTATTCATTTATTTATTTTTAATTGTGAGAGATTTGAGTAGCAAAAAGCCATGCAGAACAGAATGGTTTTACAATTCCAACTGTACGTCCCTGTTCTCTATCGATGCTTATTCACTGTATTCTCGTCTTAGGACTATTTTTTTCCCCAATATTATTAGTACTAGTCAAATTAGCTATATGGTCGGTCGTAAAGAAAACAGATAGCTAGCTAGGTGCTATATATAATTGAGAGTATTTATAAAGGTGCATGTACTACTTTACTAGCTTTATTATCAAAATCCAGGATTATATATAATTGCAGGGTTTTTTCTTTGGGGGGCGGGAGGATGACAAAACTATTAAGTTTTATATGCAATGCACAAGGTGAAGGTAGCCCTCCCCTAGTCGACCCCCGAAAGAATTGGATGAGGCGCTTGCATGTGCATGTACTGCATGCATGCATGCATTGCTCATAGCTACATAAAACGGCCGTATCGACTTCATGTTCCGAGTAGATATATATAGATCCAGCATCAAGTACTTATTCTTTCCCGTGTAGCTCAATAAATTTTAATTATTTACTGTTATGAATGTATGTACGGTCACTATACTGACGTCCCGAACCACCAACGTAGACTTCAAACCGCTTCGTAGAGGCCTGATGAGAAACCTCCGTGGAGTCGGAGATGACTGACTTTTAATTCCCTTTTTCGTCTATTATGCAATTTTTATCCTAATTAACAGAAATGAACATATTGTTTTTGGTTGTGGACCTATATATATATATATAGAGAGTGACATGATTATGCAAAACCAAAACCATAGCCATATCAGATAATGCAAGAAAAGAATCTAGCCAACTAGAGCAGTATTTCCGCATGAATGTTGCAACAAAAAGCAGTATCTCATCGAGGAGACCCAAAAGATTTCTGGTCGATTATATGCCTCCATGAAAAGTACTGATAGATCAGGATTCGTAGTTCCTGATTAAAGATTCTTCAGAATATTGGAAATTAGAAAAAGTAAACATTGATCATGTGATGTACGTAACTTCTTTAAGTCCAATCACATACATATATATATGTAATCTTCACCGAATAAAATGAAAATTAGACGCACTCATGAGACACCGGATCATAAAATAAGAAATTAAGAACCCTCTGGTCAAAAAGTTCAGGCTCCAATTTAGTCAAAAAAAAAAAAGCTCCCGTGGTTTGAGACTTGACTATTGCTTAACAGTAGTACTACCAGTAAGTAGTAGTGCTAATTTAGTGGCCTATTTTCCCGTGAGATGGATCTTGTTGGTGAAAGCATGTGAGTAGCTAGGCATGGATAATTAAAAGGTATCCAACACATGCTAGCAATCTCCTGAGGCCAATCAAAATTGAAAATTCTAATTAGAAGTAGGGCATATGATCATTAGATTATTGCTGTATGATATAGGATATGATCAAGTCTACGTCATTAATCTACTAATACTTTCACTACCAACATATAGATAGATATATATATATAATATGCCTTCGATAGATGTTGCTTTGTGGGAGAATAATGGGTTTCATGTTATATATAGGCTGTTGGAATATTATACATAAAAAGTGGACCGGCCTCCTTTATCAGATTTATGAAGCAAAAATGCTAAATATATATAATGGTATATTTGTGTTCCGTTCCTCCCCCATTAAGTTAATTAAGTACTCCTACGTACGTCGCTTGACTTTCTGCGTAGACAAGAAGCTAATTGAGCTGTTGTTTTTAGGTTTTGGTCCCCTATATCTAGCTAGCTAGGTCAGCACAAAGTGTAGTATTCTGATCTTGTAGTACTTACGTACCAAGATCGCTCGCTCACATACTTACTGTCTGGGACTTGTCGATTGTTCACTATCATCCCAAGGATGATTACGATACACCCACGAGGGGGTAACATGCAATTGGACTTTGTTTAGTTGCCTATTATTCTTTGCTGCACAACACCAGCCGCATGGGGAGCCCCACCAGAGATTAAGTTTCAACCTCATTGTGGCCGAGCAAGCACCGGATCACATGGGTTTTGGTACCGCTTTATAGCATAAGGTTACCTGCTGTGGGCTAAATGGAAGAGAAGGAAGAATTAAAAATACAAAGTGGGAATTAATGAAAGAAACAACAGCAAAGACAAAGCAGTCGAGCATCAAAACAAATGCAATGGGGACCTTGACACATGGTGTGGGGATTCTCGAGCTTGTGCAGTACTGGATCCAACCAAAAGCTGAGAATCTTTTGCTAAATGTTGGTTGGAAGCACACACTTGGCGGCAAAGCTAGCCCTAGTTGACACAGTTTAAATCTTATATAACTAGCTGTTATTACTTTAATTTCTTTTCATTTCTATACTCTTGCATTAGACGATCGACTTTCTTTTTCGGTTTAAAATTGAAAAAACCAATGTACTAGTTTCCACTAATATATATAATTAATCACACGTTAAGGTGTGATAATGATCATAATATATTGAGACCGCAAGAAACTAATTAATGTTGAATACCTACCTTTACTGATCATTGAAAAAAGATCAAATCGAGGCCGGAGAAAGGAACTATTATCTTGGTATGATCAGGTGATTATCGTAAAGACATGGTGGCTATTTTGGTGTGATCTCAAGAGAAGAAGATCAAAGGTAAAAAAAAAAAGAAAAAGAAAAAAACAGTTGATCTTGCTGAGAGAAGCATGCATTCCTTGCACAGACCAATGATATCCTGCCACTTTAAGCTGGGATTGGAGGAGGCTTCTACATATAAATATATATATATATATATATTAAGATTGCTAGCTAATGCGATTTCACGATCGAAAATGTATGAGGTTTTGGGGTGTTGTGCAACTTGTCGAGTAAGTCAAAATTGGAACTGTGAACTTGGATTGAGATACATGTATTGGCAGAACATACAACCATGCATGTGCATGGTGAAAGTTTATTCCAATTGAGGGTCATTTCGACAGGGGATCAGTGCGCTGACAAGTACTAATAATATTAGCCGACTTTATATATACATCATGTTTATATATATATATATATATAGGCACTCAAAACCCAAGTTGAGAGATCATTAATAGACATGAATTGACACGAGTGATCCGATATTAAAGTACTCCGCTCTCGTCTCATTCTTGTAATTATATTCCTCATTATCATATAAAACAAATGGTATTCGTTTAAGAGATGAAATTGAGATGGAAAAATAAAGAGGAGAGACGAGAAAGAAAAACGCAAGATCGAGATTGACATGATAGTGCGACCTTTACGTACGCAGGTATAAGTCTTCAAGGCATAAAATTAACCCAAAAAAACATATATTTTGCAATAAATAAGAGATTAACATGCATGGAATTTCCCTATATATGCCGGAGATCGAACGTCATGCATGATGTGGTCACAAGCAAACGATAAGAACAATTGAAAGTGCACGAGTTACCCTACTATAATCTATATATCTATATCTTATAATCAGTGCCGTCGTCCATATGCAAGCTCGTCCTTTATCTTATCAGTGCCGTCGTCCATATGATGTACGCTCTCCTTAATTTTACATGCAAAGAGGAAAATAATATTATTATATTTGAGAAACTCGATCTTGTATTTTTTTTTTTTTTATACAAGGGGTGGGGGTTTCGAACTCAAATTTTCTATTTGGAGAACCAGCGAAAAAAAAAAGGGCTCTTGACAAGAAACTAGATCTTGTATTAAAATGCATGCAAGTATTGTAATTTTTTTTNAGTCAAGGGGATAGAGGAAAGAAAATATTGGCATTTTAATTAAAGAATATGCAAGTCTTACAATAGTTGAATTTAGAGTTAAATAAATATATATATTTAATAGTAGATTCAATTTTTTTCAAATATTGGAATATAGGAAACTTTCCCATTACAAGATTGTATGTATTTAGTATTACTCATTAATTAATATTGATATTATTGATAATCATGCACTGTATCAAATATATAAATAATATAAAGAATCTGATGGAAGTAATTTTAAGAGAATTATATTTAAACATAGGGAGGACAAAGGACATAAAGATATATAACTACTGATCATATAAATTAATCTTAGGATATATATGTGTATATATATAATTTGGGGTGGGGGGCAAGATCACACGTCATTCCACAGAAGTGAATGTGAAAGACATTGAAATGACACGATTAATGTATGCAAGGTTGGGATGGCAGTTAATATATAAGAGCACTGATTGCTTCTGGAGGCTGCATTTGACTGCTTTTTTTACTTTAGCAGGGTAACACCGGCAAGGTGATAACTATTCACCGGCAGTAACAAGTGAAAGCGAAAGAGTTAGAGGTGAAGTGTTTTAGGAAACAGACAAGGAGAGGTGAAGAAATATCAGAGAGAGCGAGAACAGAGAAAAGCACAGAGACAAATCAATCAATTCTGTGAATAAAACAGGTGCACGTGGATAGACCTACCACACGTGCACTCAATCATCATATGGGTACCCTTCTCCCTTCTCCCTTCTCCTTTCTCTCTTTCTCTCTAGAGATAAAGACGTCGAGCATTTACTCTTTCTTTTTTATACTTTTCTTCTCAGTAAAGACGTCAAGAACTAAAAAACAATGAAACAGACATCTTTTATGGTCAAGCCAGAAGAAAGGGCCGGGGTCCTCCTACTGTGCAGAGCTAGTGCAGCTCTGCAAAACCTTATTTTATTCATTCTTTTTGAAGTTGGCAACTGAGATTGTTAGTCTCAAGAAGCCTGATTCTCAATAAATATACAGTACTTAAGTTTCTGCAGACAAGCATTAAGATATCTGGGTGGCCGGTGAAATTAGAAATAAGTTGCTCTCGTAACCTCGTTCGTTTCCGAGAGTAAAGTTCTGATATTTTTTTTCTGCAGCGTCCAAACAAGATGAGAAAAGAAAAAATAGATGCAGAAGAGATCAAAACCTCACTACTATTCGACGTGACAAGGAGGCCGAGCAGTCAAACCTTACCTTATAAAATTGTCACTGCTCACACGGTGATCTGGACAAGTGATTAAATTTTTCGCCATAGATACTGGGGATAAAAGATATAGATAGATAGATAGATAGATAGATAACACCAATATCATGGCCGGGCTAAAATACCAGCATGCACGCAGTACTCTCTCGGATGGGGAAAGTTCACAAAAGGATTTACCAATAAGAAACCGCTAGCACTGATCATATTGAGGAGATTAGCCTAGAAGACAAATCAACGTGAATGGAGTTGGTGATTGGGGGGAGAGACAAAATCTCTTACTACAGAAAAAAGTGGATCTTCTGCAGAAATAAGGGCTTGACATAATTTGTATTTGCTAAAGACGACAATTAAGCTGCTGCACATTCACCTTTTTCATTGGTGTTCACCACTCATAAACATTGATAAATATAATATGAATATATATTGTATAAATATATAAAAAGAGATGAATGATTAAGAGGAAATAATGGTAGGTAGATGGGAAGGGTACCCATCTTCTGCAGAAAAAAGCACAAGAGAACAAAAAAGAGGCCCTCGTGCAACT
>QEOT01006445.1:137663-170674 GCA_003123785.1 Pterocarya stenoptera | reverse complement strand
GTCCTATTAAGGATCTCATTCCATAAACACCTTGCCACCTCACAATGTAACATGAGATGATCTATTGATTCCCCATCACTCTTGCACAAGAAGCACCAATCTACTTTGATAAGACCACGTTTTCTCAAATTATCCGACGTGAGGATCCGCCCAAGAGATGCAGTCCATACAAAGAAAGCAATCTTAGACAGTACTTTACATTGCCAAATGGCCTTCCAAGGAAAGTTATGATCATTAGAAACTCCCAAGAGGACCTTGTAGAAAGAGCGCACCGAAAATTTGTTATTGCCATTCAAAATTCAGATCAGATTATCCTCCAACTCACTGCACATTGCTATTGCATATAGCGAGTCAAATAATTCAGCAAGCATATCCAGCTCCCAATCATGAACAGCTCTTGAGAAGCTTACATCCCAATGGACAACACCATTAGAAATTACCACTAAGTCAGCCACGGCAGCCTCTTTGTCGCTGGAAATCTGATAAAGCGTGGGAAACACCTGCTTTAGGACCCATTCACCACACTAAGCATCGTGCCAAAAGAGAACTCTATCACCTCTTCCAATTGCAAATCTAAAGTACTTGGAGAATCTATCCCACCCCGCTCTAATATTTTTCCACAAGCCCACCCCATGTGTTCCCCTAGCTTCCTTAGAACACCAGCCCCCCCTCATACTCCCATATTTCGCATCTATGACTTCTCGCCATAAACTGTCCCCTTCCTTATGGTATCTCCACAACCATTTACCCAATAGTGCTTTATTGAAAGCCCTCACATTACACACCCCCAACCCACCACATTGAATGGGTAAGCAAACTTTATCCCAACACACAAGATGGAACTTCATTTCTTCCCCCATACCTCCCCACAGAAAGTTGCGAAAGATTTTTTCCATACAAGAGGCCACACTTGCCAGTAATGGAAAAAGGGATAATAAATAAGTAGAGAGATTAGAAAGAGTGTTCTTGATAAGAGTTTAGGAGTTTTTTATGGAAGACTTTATTTATGTGGGCCATTGCTTTAGACTTTAGTGGTCTCAGCTTCCATGATTTCCTTGTAACAGTTTCTAGTTCTTAAAGCAATGTTTTCCATGTATACTTCCAGTGTACCTTGGCTTACGCCTATCTTTATATCAATAAAATTTCTTATTACTTATAAAAAAAAAAAAAAGAGTCAAACTACCACCTTTGGACAAATATATATGTTTCCACCCAGTCAATCGTTTCTAATTCACCATCCCAGATGGTTTTTGTATTGAAAGCACCCCCAACAGTAGGCCCAGATATTTAAAGAGCAGTGAGGCGACCTTGCAACCCAAAATGTTCGCCAAACCTTGGATATTATGTACACTACCCAAGGGAACCATTTCAGACTTTGATAGGTTTACCTTCAAGCCTGACACCGCTTCGAAACAAAGTAGTACAGCCCTCAAATACTGCAAATTATCAATGTTCGGCTCACAAAACAATAGTGTGCCATCAGCAAATAAAAGATGAGATATGGAAACCCCACCCACTGAAAATCCAGCAAGAAAGCCTCCATTCAACGCTGCACACAACATTCGACTCAATGCTTCCATAACAACCACAAATAGCAAAGGGGAGAGTGGGTCCCCTTGCCGGAGGCCCCCTAGAGCTGTTAAAAAATCCTTCCGGTACTCCATTTACCAAAACCAAGAATCAAGCCGTAGATATACAATGCCTAATCCATGTAATCCATCTATCCCCAAAACCGCACCTCCCAAGTAAATAACACAAAAAGTCCCAATTAACATGATCATAAGCCTTTTCCATGTCTAACTTGCACAAGAGTCCGGGTAAGCCCTCCTTGATTCTACAATCCAAGCATTCATTAGCTATCAATACCGAATCCAGAATTTGTCTCCCCTTCACAAAAGCATTTTGAGATTATAGAAATAATGCTACTCATAACTGTGTTTATGCGATTAGCAAGCACCTTTGAGATGATCTTATAAACTCCATTTATAAGACAAATAGGCCGAAAGTCCTTCACATCCACAGCACCAACTTTCTTAGGGATAAGAGCAATAAAAGACACATTAATGCTTTTTTCAAATTTCCCAAAAGTGTATATAGTTCCTGAAAAACCTGCACAATATCACCACCCACTACCTCCCAATAATCATGATAAAAAGCCATCGAAAACCCATCCGGACCCGGGGCTTTATCCTTGGCCATCCCACGAAGCACCTAAAAAACCTCCTCCGACTCGAATGGCCTCTCCAACCATATAGAGCTTAGCTGGTCAATAGTCTCGAAAGGCATACCATCAAGTTTGGGTCTCCAAGGAGCTGTTTCAGCAAGAAGATATGTATAAAAGTTAACAATTTGATTCTTAACAGCATCATGATCCGAGTAAACCTGACTCTCAACCTGAATCACCTCGATAGCATTATTTCTACAATGAGACCCCGAATATTCCAAGAAAGAATTCTAGGCTTCATGGATCGACACAGCCTTTCCCTTGATTCTACTCTTGTTAATACTCCCCTCCCTTCCATCATAGTTAATGGAGCAAGTGAGGCACTTTAGTTCCCTGTTTTTCCTAAAGACGGATCTAGGAGATTGAACCCAACCTTCTTTGATAGCAATAAGTAATGCCCTGAATTGCTCCTCAAATCCATCACAAGAAATCCCCACATATTCCTAGAGATCCTTCACTTTTTAAATCACCCACTCCGAAGGCGCACCCACTGTAGAGATCAAAGGAGACAGAGTGCGTAACGGTACAGGGTCCACCTTTGCCTCCTCGTTAACCAACTGGTTCAGTTTCTCCTGCTTATCCGAGAGGTTAAGTGGTTTCACTGTAGAGTCCTTCCTTGGAGTGGAAAACACTTCCCCACAACCCCTCGAACCAGGAGGTTCTACCACTAACAATGAAGAAGAAGATTGAGGCCCATTCCCACTACCCATCGGCTCTGTCTATGGCTGTTGTGACTGAGTATCTGCTGCCGCTGGTAATAAAACATTGAGACCCATCACTGAGTCACCCAACGGAACCACAGAGAGCTCCTCTTGGACCACCTTCGATGTTTCCTCAACCCTTCGCACCCCCACCATCAGTAACCCATCCTCTTTAGACCCTCGCGGCCCCTCGGCTTCTACATCTGCAACTCCCGAATCCTCCTTCGCCGTCGTTCAGCTTCTTGGGGGGTCCCTTCGCCATGCAAGCTCCTGTTGCTATGGTTACAATAGGAGCCCTGGCAACCACCCTCAATCTGGTCTGTGCTGAGCCCATCGCGACAGGATCAGAGGTGGCGCAAGGAAAGCTCAAAAAGTGGCTCTGCGGGTGCAACCTCCGGCATCGAAGTTCCCATCAATGGTTCCACAACCTTCGTCGGCGTCCTTTGTCCCTTCGCTGGCGCAGATAGCTGCCACCTGGCGCCGTCGATGAAGCCCAACTCAGCTGTGTTCCATTTCCTCCAAAAGGGCCCAATAGGTTCCTAAGCCTGCTGGGTGTCCCCTACGAGCATGGGCTCTTTTCCTTTGCTAGGCTGCCCATAGGGCCCAAGTGCAAGTGGCCCAACCCCAATTTCCTTAATAGTTGCATCCCCTTTATTTTTGAAAGGCCCAACTTCCAGACCCAGGCCCACCCCCACCCCCCTTCCCTCTTCAACGCACCGTTTCAACCAGTTTAAATTAAACTGAATATCCCCCATTGCTTTTGCATTTCAGACATTGCCCAAAGGATACTTTCCTTTTGGAGACAGACCATTCCCCTGTCGCCCCCCTCACTTCCCTGTGTTTCTGCATAAACGGCGGCCCTTTCACACTGCCACTATGCAACGCCTGAAAACTAACATCCCATCTGGCGTGGTGACGAGACAAGTCCACCCATCTCGATTGTTGAAGAACCGCCAAGTACAACCGGGAAAAAGACTGAAGCGACTCTACCGATGCCGCTATTGGTGCCTTCCCCACCCAAACAACCTTCACGTTCAATTTCCCTCAACACCTCCACCACTTTCCTCCATCCCCTTCAATCAATACCTTCAGGGATGAAAATGCAATTTCAGCGTCCACCACATCAGTACTCTACCAGTGCCATGAAAACTCCCTGTGAGTTTGAACCCCTCTATGCAATAAAGCCTCTGTCACCTTCTCGATGGCCTGCGTATAACTCCTTCCTCCCACCCTTCACACAATCCTCCAATGCCTTGGTAAACCAATGTGCCGTGACTAACTCCAAACTGATGTTTTTCACAAACTTCCATCCTTTTCAGTAATGTTAACCCATCGGCCTTCCCTTTATACCTCAAACGTCTTAAGTTCTACAATAATGGATTCTAAACAACCCATTTTCCAACCCATACAAGCAATCATATACACTCACACACCCATGAACACCAGACTTCCTATCCACCAAAACGTGTTTTCGAGAAAAAATCGCATTGTACGGAGAGAAAAAGTTTGCGCCACATACTTCATTATACTTGATGTGGGCAAGGTCTGGTGGCTGCAAAGAAGAAATTACCAAGTCTTTTCTTCCTATAAATTAGATTTATTATGTCTACCAAAGAGCAATAATATAAGACCAGTTTCAATTTGACAAGGAAAATAATTGTAACTAAAAAGCTTTCCACTGTGCATTAACCTTAAATTTGAAAAATATGAGATGGAGAATACCGAATTTGCAATTGGGAGAAAAATGTTATCACACACTCATTTACAGAAAGGGTATAATTATCTGTGGATTGCCTTGAATAACGTACAGCTGAGAAACCCAGACAACTTAATAAGATAGAGACCAACTATACAAAAACAAATTTCCCATGGCATGTTTGTATATTGTCATTGTAACCTTGAATTATTTATCATTAAATTTAAATTTTGTTAGAAGCTGACTCCCCTAGAGGTATGTGCATAATAGAAAATTAGCAAATACCTGGAGTCTCTTTGCTACAGCAAGGAAAGGCTGTACATCTCCTCTTGTGCCAACTACAAGAATGGCAATTTTCAATCTGGGAATTGATTTATTAAATTCAGAAGTAATATCAGCGACTCCGACAGGTGTCATTTCAGCAGTAAGCTCCAACAATTCAGAAGCTACAGGTGCACTTTTAGTGATATCAACTTCTACCGTCCCATCATTTTGTATCTTGACTAGGTTAGCAATTAGCTTTATCTAAAAAACCAACAGAAGAAGTAATCATGAGTAAAAAGAACCGCATACAGGAACCACAAAGACAAGCTCAGGGGGCAAGTAAAAAGAACAAAAGAGCCAGATGTGGTATGATCTTCTCAACAAAGCCCTCAACAGATACAGGGTCATCATGCAGGAAGAGTAGTACAGAGAGTAACAGAGCAAGTAAATGGTTCATAATTTCCAACTTTGCTGACAGATAAGGCGGGATGGCTATGTAGCAACCTCAACCATTGCAGCTATTTCATCACTAGATAATATTATTGATGGAGATATTATGCTTTTATTCTTCTTTAAACACCAGGATAGAAATAAATACAATAAGGAATGCCATGATAAAGAGACACAGTACTCAAAAGAAGAAAAGAATAATAAAATAGAGATTGCATTTGAGATGCACCTACTCAGCATGCAACTATGAAGACATAACCATCTGGTTATGCATGTTTTGGATGTGTAAACAATGCACTCTCATCTAGGCACAAAAAATAGAAACTTGAATTGCGTAGGACTCAGTGTCTACCTTTTCACGCTCTGACAGCCTATCCAACTTTAGGTCATGCCTTGGAACCTCCTTCTTCTCTGTCATGGATCTAGAGAATGTGACCGCATGGTCATCCATTAGCAGACTTCTGTCAATGCAGACAGGAGCAGTGACACAATGATCCAGGCCTGCAAGAACAGTTGCTTTGAAATCAGTGAGTGTATGGAATAACCTTTACAAGAAATAAAATGAGAACATGCGCCCATGTGGTCCTGCATAGCGGTATGGACTAAATACATTTGTAGTGGGTAGTGGCTGGTATGGTTTCTTGGATTCACTTGTCACAACTAAACCAAACAGATAAATACAGAAATAAAATAGAAACATTCATAATGTGCTGGAACATCTTTATTGTTGCTGATTTGGCTTGGACTTGAAATTGGGAATTTAAGAATAGATGAAACCAAATAATTAGCTTTCCTTCATTGGTGAGTTACACACGCACATGCACACACACTCCTAGAAGGCCATGAACCCACGAATTCAGCCTCACTCATTCCTCCAAGGGGGAAGAGACACTGCTTGAGGAAGAGCTCACTGGAAAATTGTTGTGAATAGCAGCGGTATATACATATCGCTTGATCCAAGGCATAAGCCAAAAGGTGGAATGTGACATGAGATATGAAACCTCCAAATTCTAAGCTGATTGCTGACTTTTTCTTGTCCCGTAATGCAGCTGCTTTTAGGTGAGTGCTGGTCTTTGGCATTTTGGGGGTAGTTTGGGTTATGCCCTCCTGAGTAGCAGATCTTCTAGCATGCTGGAAAGGCCAGTTTGGTAGCATCTTGGTGTACGCTCTAGAGACCCAATGCATATGAGGCAGTAAATATTACAGTTTTGTTGCTGGTTTGCCCCAGTGATATTTGCAAGGTTACCATGTTACCAGACATATAATCTGGAGTTTAAAAGGAAGCTTATATGTATTCAGAAACAAAACTCTGACCTTCATTTAATTGGGATTCTTCCTTACCAAAGAGCCCATGGATAGAAGCTTATAGAGGGAAAACCAGATAAACATTTGCTTCTAGTTAGTAGTTATTGTGGTTGGCTTTACTTATTTACTCTATTCTTGCTGTCCTTTCTCCCATGCAAAACCTAGGGATATTAGAATGCTTTTGGATGTGAGAAACCAAATGTTTGGCACGCTTATTCCAGAAGCTTTATTTATGCCACAGGTTTGACGCCATCTTAACAAATAGTTTTCTGAAAAAGCATACGGCCTCACTGCTTAAGCTTTTAGTCTACTGTTCCGCAGACAGTATTGAGTGTACATTTGGGACAAATGAGTAAAATCAAATGTAAAAGTAAAACCTATTATAACTGACGGGAGCAGCACAAACTAATCCTTCCTTTTGTCAGGTCATTCTAGATCACTACTTCAATCTGAGTGTTTATACGATGGATATAACCCCAGGATTAGCTTAATTAGGTAGTTGCTTAGTACAAAACTAAATGCGCAAGATGGACATCTCCAAGTACTACAATTGTACTCCAGGAATTGAACCTTAGGTCCACTACAACCAAATGAAGTGTAGGCAAGAGAGAGAACACTTATGTTCCGTGTGGTAAAATTGAACAAATATTACTTCTAAAAAAAATTGAACATATATGATGATTTGGTGATGCCCAGTATTTTCAGTAAAATAACTTGATGATACCCAATGGCCTAAAGTGAAGAAAATTGTATTACTATATTCACTGAAATACTTTCAGGAGGGTAGAAATCAATGAAAGACCCTTTTGGACTATCTTCATTGCTCAAATTTTGATTCATAGATTCATAAACAAATACAGGAGAAGAAAAAGTTTCTTTCAAGTAATTGGGATACCATAACTTGAGGTGGTCGCACTAACCTCTTCGAGGTGAAGAACTAACAATCAATTCCTTCAACTGAGAAATCTCTAAAACAGAAGGCCTGGGTGAATTCTTCTGATTATCTGCCTCCTCGAAAGAACCTGCATTGCACTGTGCATCGGGGCACTGCTTTTGGGCCACTGACCCATAAACAATACCAATCTGCCCAACACCTGTATCCACTTCTTGGTTGCTAAGAGCCTCTTCTACTAAATCATTTGACAAATGACCAACCCCGTTACCCTCCATGATTCCAAAGTGCACAACTTCAACAACTAAAACCCTCCAAACCCGCAACTCCCCGAACCTTTAATATCACGCTCCAATATACAAACTCTTGAATAACCAAGAATTAAAGTTGAAAATGTACTGTAGCAGAATCCAGAAGTAAAACCCACCAGCCCCACAACCGTAGAACCATTTAACTACGGTTACCAATCTCTAATTTCTCGTAATCACCACCGACTAGAGCCCAGAAAATGCACAAAAACACCATCAAGAAGCAAACATCAGCATAGTCACAACTTTAAAAACCTGGAACAACAATACCGTGTATCCAAATTAACGAATTTTCCATGACAATTAAAACTTCATGCGCAACAAAAGGAGGACAACTGGGCAGTTTTGAAAGTCCAGAAGAAGGCTTTAATTGAATCCCTTTAATGTTAAATTTACTTGGCGAACACACAAAACCAACCATCAAGTCAATAAAACAAGTTGAACGTTTGGTGAGCTAAAGTATTAAAGTTTAAACTCACTTTTACCGTCGACCCAATACAAGAATCAAGGCAAACTTCACGTTAAGCACGAGGAGGGGGTGAAACTGAAGGCAAAGAACACGCACACAACTGATAGGTACTTCCCAAACTCCATGAGCAAGAACAACGTGGCGCACTTCAAATCAAAGAGAACTAAGCAATCAGCTGCCTCAGCAATCCAGGGAGTGGTCCAGCTAGCAAATAGAACTTGATGAAAAATATGCGTGGTAAAAGAACAAGAGGACGAATTGAGGGGGTTTAAGGTGGTTGGTGGGGTTGAACCATTAGACAGAGGCTTTGGAAGAAAGTTCACAGTATCTGGAGTAGAACTATTAGGAACCCGTAAAATAGAGACTTGTAGAGGCTGCTAGAATTGGGAATTAAATATTTTGATGGCCTT
This sequence comes from Pterocarya stenoptera, assembly GCA_003123785.1. Classification (NCBI taxonomy): domain Eukaryota; kingdom Viridiplantae; phylum Streptophyta; class Magnoliopsida; order Fagales; family Juglandaceae; genus Pterocarya; species Pterocarya stenoptera. The sequence goes on along the minus strand of QEOT01006445.1, from coordinate 161,955 downwards.
TTGGATCGAAAGTGAGATGGAAAAGGTGAAAGAACCTGAGAGGATACGGCATCTTCTGCGAAGTGAAGAGGCTGAGTGGCTTTGATGGCTTAACGGTTCAATCCTAATATTAAAGTATGCATTAATGGTCCTAACAACACCTAATCAAGTCAAAAGTCTCACGTTACTACGTCCGCCTCATTCAATTTCCAAGAAAAAACAATAATTTTCTATAAGAAGAATATATGAGGGAGAAAAACAAGAACTGTGGTACTAGAAATGATCAAAATTATGAGTTCAATCTAATAATAACAAATTTATGATTTTTTTAAGGTAATTGAGATGAAATAAGTGTTTTGGTCGAACAATATTAAATTTTGAAACAAATTTAAAATTTAAAACTTGAACAATATTAAATTTATGGAAAGAAGTATTACAATTATAAAAATATATATATATAAATTTATAAACGATTTGATTCCATGGACGACAAAAGTCCACAACCGTTTTGGGTCCATAAAATGAAACTGTTAGATTCATCGTAATGGTATCCCCACCAAAGTCCTCTGTTCCTTCTAACAGAGTCCACCAACCAATAAGAGGAATGCATCCCACCTAAATCAGTAGCTACAACGTGCATTTATGACAAAGCTGTCGGCAGATTCACCAAGCTTAGTTTAATGCGCAGCTGGCATTTCATTCCAAAACTACTCATTTTTTTCTTACTCTTCTAATGTATGCAAACGTCTTTTAGACTTTAGAGAAACAAGATTCAGTTTGTCATTACATACAAAAGCTTAAATTTACATAAAAGACAACCAAAAAGCTTCTGAAAATTCAATGGCTAATACAGTTTTCAAGATATATATATACAAGATGATGATCTATATATAACTCTGTACAGACCCAAATATGGTAATCAAGAACCCTTTCTCTCTGTACAAGATCATGAGGTCATCTCCTTAATAACCAAGGCTCTAGCCTTATTAATGGTGACAAGGCACAAATATACATGCTCTTCAAGCTCCTGCACTTGCTTCCTGAACCCTACATCATTCTTCTTAATCTCCTTCACTACTTGCAGAGAAAATGTATCGTCTCTCCTCTCCAAAAAGAACTGTATCATTGATTTCTTGTGTTCAACCTCGTCATGAAGTCTAGCCACAAGTCTACTCACTGTGTCCAAACTTCTGTTCAAAATATACGTTCCCTTTGCTGCTACATCAATCTGGTCCCTCCCTTTGCTGAGAATCCCACTTCTTAAGAATCCAAAGCTCAACATCTTGATCTTCTTTGAGCGCTTCATGGGGAAGCTGATGAAAAGTGCAGGCCCCAGGAGCAGTGCGGCAAGAATGTGAAATGCCAGAACAACGGCTGCAACTGCTATCAAGCCACCGGCTGCGGTTATGCATATCCCAAATGCCTTCTTGAAATACTTTATCAGCTTGAGTTTTCTTGCCACCTTTTTTCTCATTGTCTTCAGGTGGTGCAGCAAGGATGAGTACTTGTTGTTTATCTGCTTAAAATCATACTTATCAGGATTGGAAAACGGGTTGTTTAGGATGATGAACGCCTTTAGCTCTGAAATAATCAGTTCGAGTTTCTCGGGAGAGTAATCATCAAAGGTATCAAGTGCACGTTGGATGAATTGGTAGTTAGATTGGACAGAGTTGATGCTTTTGAGGAGGTGGCTGCAGATGTTTGAAGCCTCAGCACTGATGCCAAAGTACATGAGCATAAGGCCTTTGAGTTCAGGTATCTTTGAAAGAATTGCAGAATCAAGAACAGCCATTATCGTTTCTTGACCTGGTTCGAGAAGAACTTCAGAGAATTCATGGTGGCAATATGATGGAAAGGATGGCTGGTTTACCACCAATTGAGCTTTAGTGAAGAATTCACCATAGGATTTGGTTCTTAATGCACTAAGGTACTCCTCGTTGACATTTAAGCTCTTGTGGGCATCTCTCAGTTCCTTGCCATCTGATGAAAGTACCCCAAAGTCAAGAACTGTAAAATTATCTAAAGAATAAAGATAGATAACTAATGGAACCCGACTACACATGACATAGCATCTTAAATTATTTGATAAAGCAACAGTTGTTTAGGATGTTAATCTGTGTCCAAACACATGACTGCATAGACAAATTAGCATGAAAAATTATTATTCGTCGTCTTTTTAATCATCGCTGTACAATCCTTTGATGTTATATGAGAGGATGATAAAATAATGATCATGATCAAAATGATGATCAAAAATAACAATTTTCGAGTACTAAACATATAGACTTTGAGAGGACATATATATATGGACATGCGGGGCAAAACACGAGATTAATTATCTGACATAGAAAAAGAAAGAGTAATTATTAGCAAGAACGAAAGAGAAATGATTTAAAACAGGGAAGAGTTACTTGAAATGCAAACACAAATTGAACAATTCAACCAAAAAAAATGTCAATCTGGTGATCATTAGTAGCCAGAAGAAATGACAGGAAATTTGAAGTTGAAACTGAAGAAAATATAAAAACATACCTTTCTTGATCTTTGCAGCTGCTGATCTAGACTTTGCCCACATCTTGAAGACAATATTTTAAGAACCAACTTATAATTGCAGTATGTTCTTTGGCTGAGATCGAAGGACAGCTAAATAGCTCTGAATATTCTAAGCTGAGTATTAATTTTTGATATCAAACTTGGAAATATTCCTTAAAAAACCTTAAAGTTCGATCGACAGAATGGTTAATGAAGGTGGTAATAGCTATTCAACTTCCTTGGCAGTCGGTTGCAATTGGCATGTTTTTTTCTCTGATCTTTATAAAGCCCTCTAAAAAGATGGATTGTTCTTTACGTTATTTTTCTGCCTAACACTAATCTCATCAGGAGACAGACAGATCATCAGAAGATAGATGATCAGAATTTAGTTCTCCAATTTGTTTGCAAACTTTAAGGCTGAATTTGCTGAAGAGCCTCCTCTTTTTGGGGACCTTTATTGCATTTGGTAGTTTATATATTTTGTCCTTACCGAGTAGTATAACTTAGAAGCTGCCTGCATGCACATTAACCGTACGTAAACCAAGAGGTTCCTTGTATATGAATAAGGAACAGGGGACCTGAACAAATTACCACCAATTACCAAATCATGCGCAATGCTAAGTACAAATTTTAAATAGATAAATATTTTGTAAAAAAATGAGTCTCACTAATAAATAATAATTTTTTTACATTTTTTAGATGGAATTCACTTTTTTACAAAAACTTGTATGAGACTTATATATTTAGGACTTGTATAAATTATTTCTCTCATTTAACAAAAGACAAATAAATAAATAACGAGAATGAGTACAAGTATGTATATTTATAAAAAATTGATTATTTATGAAAAATTATTTAGGACGAGAATGATTATTTATAAGTGAAACTTGATCATCTCACGACTGTAAAACCATAATTTTTTTTTTAAAATTGATGATGTAAATGACATGTTTCACACCACCAACTACTCGGATAACTTGCAACAGATGAGAGGCGGCACTAGATGCCCAAAGGTGCTCTTATGCCTAAGCTAGAGAAATGTAATCTCAATAAAAGTATATAAGTAATAATCATACATTATCTATTACCTTTAGGTGTTATTTATAGAGATGTTGAGAACGTAGATAACTATTAATTATCCCTTAATAAGTGGACGCGATAACCACCTTGATCTATAAGTATTATCATATCACACAGTTGGTGCCAAGGGTTCCATGGGCTCTTGGGTTGTGAATCCCCTAGTCTTAGGCCCATAGGTTGAACATGTCCTCTAGTCGTGGGCTTATTGCCAAGGGACCTAAACATCCCTTCAAGTTACCTTGCTAATGTCCTTTATGCCAACACATAGAAAATTAATTTATTATCCTTTCAATTCGCGTAAAGGCACCTTACCCCACTAGCTTGGGGCAGGTAGGCGACCACTTAGACTTCCTTTCCTTCTACCTTGCTGAGGATCCATGTTAACTAAGGTGTGGATCCAAACTTATCACTGTACTTTATTATCTTTCATTCAAAAGTATGGTAATAGTTGGTGTTGTCACCTGTTTGGCTTCCCAAGAACCTCCTCATCATTAAGGGTAAACAAGAACCGATCAAACCGGCCAGCACCGACTGGAACCGGCCACCAAAGTCAGGAATCGGCCAGAACCGGTCAGAATGTGGTTGGAATTTGAAGAAACCGACATCGGTCCAGTTCAGTCCTGGTTTGAACCAAATTCAAATTGGTGAACCGACCGATATAATTATATATATTTAAGTGAAACGACGTCGTTTCATAAAAACGGTAAAGAAACCTATTAAACTTAAGTCTGAAACAACGCCGTTTCAGACTTGGGTTTAATCACCCACACCCCCTCGTCGTCTTCTTTATTCTTCATCTCTCTCTCTCTCTCTCTCTCTCTCTCACAGACGCTCTCTACAAAGGCAGCGGCACATCCTCGAGCCCTCCAAGCCCAGTCTCCAGCCTCTAGTGACAGCGAGCCCAACTTCCAGCGGTAGCGAGCCTAGCCTCCAGCCATCCCTCTCCACCTTGCCCAGTTCCAGCAATGAGCAAACGACGTCGTTCTCTCTCCCTCTCTTTCTTTCTCTCTCAGATTTGCCTACTATTGTTTTGTATTTTATTGATTTTGTTGTGAATCAATGATATTTGTTGTAAGATTTCTAGTTTTTTGTTGTGAATCGCTATGTTTTTCTCTCCCTTACTACCACTAATGACGCCGACTAACCAATCAGAAGAAAACCAAGACTGACATCGACGGTTTTTTTCCCCTTCACCGGCCGGTTTCGGTCGAGATGATCCCACTTTCAGCAAGTCAATGGTGTCTTGGTTTTGCGCCAAAACCGACACCGAACCCATAGGTGTACAGCCCTACTCATCATTACCTTTTCTTCTCTTTCATTTTCTTGATTCATTTCCTCTCTCCCATTCGTGCCACATTTCTTCTTCTTGCTTTCTCATTTTCCTTCCAGTTTCTCCCTTTTCATTTCTCACATTCTCTTTCATGGCTAATCGTAGCTCCTCACGTACTCCTAACCAACCTTCAACCCAGACTCTTGCGATGGCCTCCTCCCACTCCGCCGCGGAGTCTTCCGATGATCAAGCCCCTCCATTCTTTGAAGGGTTCACTTGGCGTTCCATCCTTACTGAGCGGGACCTGACAAAGCTGAGGTCCACCTTTCGCATCCCATATTCTGTGGGACACTCTATTCTATAGGGAGAATGTGTCGATAAGGAAGGGTACACATGATCTATTGCCCTCCCAGTTTGTACTCTAGCGCACGGTTTGCTAGTCCCCTTCATTCGCCCAGTCCGCAATGTTTTGGACTTTCTGGGGTTGGCTTCCGCTCAACTTCATTCACATGCGTGGCGTGTTCTACTTGCTCATGCATGGTCTTCCACATAACCTTGGAGCCCTTGGGAGAGACGTACCCAAATTTGACAGCCAAGGAATTCCTATCTTTTTATTCTATAAAGAGATTGCTAAGGAACATTTGTAGCTTTTGCATCCGTTCACAACACTTGGCAACATTTAAGCCTCGCCACTCTAATGCCAAACAATGGCAAAGAAAATTTTTCTTTATTTCTGGTAGAGGTTGGGAATTTCCCGCCTCCAAAAGGCACATTCAATTTCTCGTTCGTGCGAATTAGGGGAAAGTCCCCAATGACAAAAGCCTCTTGCTAGAGCTAACTGATAAAGAAAGGTCCCGCGTTGATATAGTCTTCAACTGGGATAAAGATGATGACGGTGGCCTGGGGACTGAGCAACTCCTGACCACCGCCAACATCGACAGGTTCCTTCCTTGTGGTGCCTGATCGTGCCCATGTCAGGGGGCGTAAACTTAAGGGCATGACGCTTCTGTCAAAGAGACATGCTTCTCAATCTACTGAGCATCCCCAAAAATGCCTCGTCATAGTGAAGGCAATGAGAGTAAAACTACAGAGCCCACCGTGGTGTGGAAGTGGAATCAGAAGGGGCCTTGGCTTCTAGTTTCAAACCCTGCTGCTAGGAGTGAGACACTCGAAACCTTTCCTATGAGGGTGTCGCCGCCAACATCACCAGGTCTTGACGACCTCAATGGACTCATGGGGCAAGCTTTTGTTGATCTGGCTACGACCTTTGACTTTGACTTGCCCTCTAAAAAATTTGGTTCAATGAGTACTCCACCTTTCGAGTTCCCTTGCCTTCTCTCCCGAACTTTGATTCCCAGTAGCGGCGAGATATCTGAAGACATTTATGACACATTTTCCATGGGCATGTCTGGGATGGCCACACCTGAAGTTGTTAACCTCCTAGTTGGCAGTGCCCAAATCAACATCAAAGGTGGCAACATTGAAAGCCATGGGGGGCTAGATCCCACCCTAAGTTCCCTTCCTGCAACCATCTCGGGGGGTGAAACCCCACCGATGGATCAAGAGAGGGTCTCTATTTCCTCCCCTTCTCCCTCTTCCTTCGACAATGATAGGGACTCCATGACTCCCCGGGAGGGGGGTGGTTCCTCCTTGGAAGAGGTGAGGGAAGAGAAAGACGAAGTTGATCAAGATGTGGTTGGCGACAATAGTTCTGGCAACCATGGGGAAAGGGGCCAAGATGGAGACCACACTGTATTTGTTTCTAAGTTGGGAGTTACAGCCGCCCTTTTCTTGCCTTTGGTGCATTCCTCATTAGGGGGAACTCATACAGCGGCCAGAGCAAGTGGGGTTGAGGGGGCTACACCCAAGTGTCCCCCTCCTCCCTCTAGGACAGTAATGGAGATGTCACAACGCTTGAAGAATCTCTTATCCCCGGTATTGACTAGCTTTCTACCTGATCTTTTTATCTGATAATGTGTTGTTCTTGCTTGTAATGACCATCTCATTTGGTCCTTTATGTTGTGCAGGGTGTGGATGACTTGGTGGCTTGGATTTTGAATAATCGCGCCCACTTAGAAGAGGTGCAAGATAGATGAATTTGAGGGTTTTTGCCAAGAAGGAGATAACTTGACTTCTAGCTGAGAAGACTGAGGTGCAATGCTACTTGGAATAGGATGATGGGCACATTCGTGCCTTAGAAGCCAACCTTGAGTCTCTTCGCGTGAGTCGTGTGAGCTTCGCGCCTAGTCTCTCCAAAATCATGACAATTTTGCTCTGCAATTGGCGGGAATAGGAACATGCGTCTTATCCTGCCTGAGTGAAGCGCTAGCCTTCTCTCAGCGGTCGCAGGCGGAGGTTGAGCAGCGTTGTCGAGAGTCTACCCAAGTATTGTCTTCCTCTGAGGAGGAGCGCAAAAGACTCTCCCTTGAGCTGTTAGAGGTGAAAGTATCACATGTAGAGGAGTGTAGGCAGTTCAACATTTAAGTGTCCGACATACAAGGGAATTATTAAAGGTTGGAATCGAGGTTCACCGCCTATAAGAAGAACAGGGAGGAAGCTGACGCCACGCTAGATAAGATGAACAAAAATGCGCTTGGACACTACGGTTAAAGAACAGAAGGTGAAGCTACACCAGTTGGAGTCCCAATTTGCTTCTGCCAATAGTGAGTTGATTCATTTGCATCCTCAGGAGGTCGCCGCCAAGGTGTTAGAGACCGGGCCTTCGAGTATGGCTATAGAGTATGGCTCGCTTATGAGCCCATTTGCTGGCAAACCCTTAGGCCAACCTAAGGAGACTGAACCTGACGCGGCATCATGCCAATTTGTGGGCACCCTAGAGCGCAACACCATGCCTAACGCTAGGGGTGGGCAGCGAGGCCCCGCTCCCCACTACCCCGCATGGGCGGGCGGGCTATCCCGCATGGCCCATGTTGGGGTGGGGGCCTTCGCCACCCATGGAACACCCCATGCGAAGGCGGGGATGGATTGACCCTAGGGGGCCCCTCTCCCCGCTCTACACTACTCTCATTTTTAATATAAAAAATTATAATTTGTAATATTTATATAAATATATTGTATATAGATATATACAATTTGTTAAAAACTTGAATTTAACTTCAAGTTAATGGATTACCTTCAGTAAGTCTCACATTGCTTAATTATCACTATTGTATTGCATTGACCTCCTACATAATGGTTGGCCTAAGGGGTCAAGGCAATCCAAATATAATTCTAATGAGTTTATATTTTTTTTAAATGTATGAATTTCAATTTATACTTTAAATTATATTATAATTTAAATCTAAAAAATATTTTTAAACAATAGGTTGAGTAGGAGGTGGGGTGGGTTGTCCCTCGGTTTAGCCCTTTTTATTGATTCAATGTTGATGCGTCGCTTTCTAATGTGCGTCTTTTAGACTTAATAGGGGTCGTGGGGCCTTCTAACCGTTATGCTCATTTATTGCACCGCAAGTCTTTGAACTCGACCTTGTTGGCTAAGTATTGGGGTCGTGTGGTCTTTTGACTTCTACACTCATTCGTTGCACCGTGAGTCTTTGGACTCGACATTAGTGGTTAACTATGGGGGTTGTGGGGTCTATTAACATCCATGCACATTTGTTGCACCTCAAGTCTTTGGACTCGACACTGGTGGCTAACTGTGGGGGCGTGGGGTCTTATGACTTTCATGCCCATTCATTGCACCACGAGTCTTTGGACTCAACACTGGTGGCTAACTGTGGGGTTGTGGGGTCTTATGACCTCCACGTCCATTCGTTGCACCCTGAGTCTTTGGACTTGACACTAGTGGCTAAGTGTGGAGGTCGTGGGATCTATTGACCTCCACGCTCATTCATTGCATCAAGAATTTTTAAATTCGACACTGGTGACTAAGTGTGGGGGTCATGGGGCCTATTGACCCCACGCCCATTTATCACACCGCAAGTTTTTGGACTCGGCATTGGTGGCTAAGTGTGGGGGTCGTGGGGTCTATTGACCAACACGCCCATTCATTGCATCACGAGTTTTTGGACTCGACATTGATGGCTAACTGTGGGGGTCGTGAGGTCTATTGACCTCTATGCCTATTCAATGCACTACGAGTTTTTGGACTCGACATTGGTGGTTAACTTTGGGGATAATGGGGTTTATTGATCTCCACGCGCATTCGTTTCACCACGAGTTTTTGGACTCGACACTGGTGTCTAAGTGTGGGAGTCATAGAGTCTATTAACCTCCACACCCATTCGTTGTACAGTGAATCTTCGGACTCGACACTGGTGGCTAACAATGGGGGTCGTGGAGTCTATTGACATTCACGCCCATTGATTGCACCATGAGTCTTTGGACTCGACACTGGTAGCTAATTGTGGGGGTCGTGGGGTCTTATGACTTTCATGCCCATTTAATTTATTGCACCACGAGTCTTTAGACTTGACACTGGTAGCTATCAGTGTGCAAATGTGTGATATGAACAGTCATCCGTCTTTATTGTCTTGTCTCTTATCAACCAAACATAAAATTTTGCAAAAATATAGCTAAACATAAATTTTACAAAAATATCTAGGGGTAAAACCTTTTTAGATGCTCGGCATTTCAAGGGTGCTACAACTCCCTTCCCTGACTATCCTTCAGGTAGTAAGAACCCGGTTTGTTGCTAGTGATGACCACGTAAGGTCCTTCCCATTGTGGGTCGAGCTTCCCCTCGTCTTGGCTTGTCATTCCCATCCCTTAAGTACCACCCACTTTGAAGGACCTAAGGTTTACTCGCTTGTTGAAGTAACGCTCATCTTTTCTTTTTGTAGGGGATGTTTTGGATCTCTGCTTCTTCCCTCTTTTCTTCTAGTAAGTCAAGGTGTTCCTCAAGTGCCTCATTGTTTTCAACTTGGTTGAAGTGGCTGGTCCAGTATGTGAGCAAGTCGACTTCTACAGGTGCGACTGTTTTGCTCCCGAAGGCCAAGGTGAATGGCATCTCACCTGTTGAGGTGTTCACGGTTGTCCTATAGGCCTACAGAACTCCTTGGACTTTTTCTACCCATTCTCCCTTCTTGTCACCAAACTTATTTTTTAAGATCCCAAGTAGGGGCTTGTTTGTTAACTCTACTTGTCTGTTGACTTGTGAGTGTCTTGGTGATGAGTATTTTACCTAAATGCCCAACTCCCGGCACCATTCCTTGTAATGATCTAAGTTGAACTATTTTTCGTTGTCGGATACTATATTGTTGGGGATGCCAAACCTACACATGATGCTCTTCCATAGAAATCTGGATGGTCTTTATTGTTATGGTTGCGAGGGGCTCTACTTCTGCCCATTTAGTAAAGTAGTCTACTGTGACGACTATGTGCTTTACCCCGCCCTTCCATGGCTAAAGGGGGCCAACCAGATCAATCCCTCATTGGGCAAACAGCCACGGGGTAGTGATGGAGAGCAATTTCTCAAGTGGACAGTGTGGAATAGGGGCGTAGACCTGGCACTGAGTGCACTTTTTCGCAAATTGTTTGGCGTCCCTCAAGGCATTGGGCCAACAATAGCCCGTCCTAAGGGCTTTCCTTGCTAAAGCTTTTCTGCCCAAATGATTGTCATAGACGCTTTCGTGTATTTCTGTCAAGACATATTACGCTTCCTCGGGTGAGATGCACCTTAGCAGGGGCGGCGAAGCCGGCTTTCTTGTACAAGATTCCATCAATTTTAATAAACTACGTCGCGTTCTTTCTAATCACCCTCACCGCCTTCTTCTCTTCTGGGAGCCTGTCGGTATCTAGATACTTCAATATTTCTTTAGCTCACTCTGGTCCCGAGGGTGCAATTTGGTTCACCTGGGATTAGAGAAATTAATTAGGGATTATTAAAAACTAGAGAAAATATACTCATCATACTAATTAAGTTGATATTTTATTTGAGAAGTATGGTGGCAATCCAATATCATACCAAGTTTGATATATATTTAATTGGGTAGTAAAATATATCCAAGTTCAAATTCATGGCTAGCATGCATACTTAGGTTATCCAACTAATTAAATATACAAAAAAGTATTCTCACTCTCTCCCTTTTCTCTCTACACAGCCGCCTCCTCAAAAAACTCAGACCAAATGAGGGGGGTTGGAGCTTTGGCTACTTCCTCCCTCCCTCCTTCATACCTCTAGTGTTTTTTTTATTTTTTCTGATTTTGTTTGTTTTTTCGTTCACAATAAGACAAAATCTAGATATATTTTTTTTCCAAAGTTAGACGACCACCACGTGCCCCACTGCAAGATTTTCAAGATGCCAATCCTTTAGACGAACGAAAAATTTCGTCAAACAGAGCGGTGCGTGAGCCACATGTGCGACCCAAAGTGCGCACATGACATCCACGCACCACCGCAATGGAAGCTCTATCGCCGTCATGTGTGGCTTTTCTAGGACCAGGGCTATCGGCTTCTCCAAAATTGACGTTCTGCTGTACTTCCTGGGCTACGCATGTCCCTTATTGGCCACCACAATCTCGGTGTTTGCATTTTTTATTTCCTCTAAGATTAAAAATGCAGATTCACAACTTTTCAAGCTGTAATTTGCTATTTTCTCATGTATCTTTTACGTTTTATGTTCTTTTTTTTGTTTAGGTTAAAATAATAAAATAAAATAAAAACACATAGTCTCTTGAATTTTGTCTATAGAGTGTGTCCTTTACTCCGTCTTAGATAAAGTGTGAGGTTGTTTAATTTTGTCTTAGGACAGAATGTGGGATTTGCTAAATCTGTCTTAAGACAGAGTGATGTCTCTTAGATGATTTGTCTATAGAGAGTTATAGTAATAGACTATACTATGTCAGTCACAAACAAATTTGTGTATTGGAGAGCTTTAAAAGCAGTAATTGACTTGTATTCTGTACATTTCAAGTCAAAGTTATAATGTCCAGTTATGAATAAATGGAGTTTAAAAAAAAAAAAAGCTTATCCAACTAATTATTAATTATTAACACATTATAAATTATTTTCGTATGATCTTTCAAATTAGAAAAATCCAAAATGGTAGATCCCAAATATTCTATCCAAATAATTACGCAAAAATATTGGAAAGGAATTAATTAATGATCTTATGAATTAAAGATCATGTTGATCTCTAGTGTTTTTGGTTGTCTAGAAGGCTGTCAAATACCAAAATTCCATAATTATGTGAACATGATAATAATCGGGTAAATGCGTGGAAGAATCACCACAAATGCCTAATACTTCATGTGGCACCGAATGCCTTTGACATTCATGATCACGAAGAACACATGAAAGTTTGGGGGTAGATTATATATAGCTCATGTTGAAGCAAAGGAAAGGTTGGTCCCTACGTTATGTTACAGTTACAATTTTTATTATGTGGTATTCTACCGTATTTGTTTCGTATTAAACTTGTTTAACGTACCAGAATTTTTATGGCATGGTTTATTTAAAAAAAAAAAAAAACACAAATATAAAAGTGGTAGAGGAAATCTAGATTTCAATTTTCCCCGTTTTGTATTCGGACGCTATTCTATTTTGAATATATATATATATATATATGTAATTATAAACCACGTCAAGAAGGCTATGTGAACAATAAGTTTCAGATGATCTAATTGCAATACTCATCTGCCGTAATACTCTCATTATCATAATATGTTATCTTATTTTTGATAAAAATAAAAATAACGTGTATTCATGGTAAAATGCATACAATTTCTTTTATATGATCGCTTTTAACAACTCTATTGAAATGAGTGATATTTATATAAAATTTCATATTTTAATAAAAAAATCGATTTTTTTATGAAGTGGTACTACCAGATTAATTAATTTTAAAACTAGATTGTAAAATAGTTTTAAAGATATAGAACTTGTTTGGAAAGTGATGTGAGATAAGATGGTTTTAAATGAGTTAAATAAAATATTATTAAAATATTATTTTTTAATATTATTATTATTTTAAAATTTAAAAAAATTGAATTGTTTATTATATTTTGTATAAGAATTTAAAAAATTTGTAATGATGAGATGAGATGAGATGAGATGGTTTGAGAGTATTTCTGTATACAAACGGAACCATAATTACTCCTTCATCTTATGTTTATCTGTATTTTTTTTTCTTGTAGAGCTCACCACACATATCAATATTGGAGAAAATAAATAAATAATAACCCAGTGAATATTATTTTACTCACATTTCTATATGTGAGTTTAGATAAATTTATAAAAATTTAGATTTTCAGATATTAGGTTATGCTTAAACTATAATTAGTTGAAGAAAAAGTTAAATTTTTTTTTGTTCATATAATTATTTGTCACGATTCTTGTGATAAAACAACATAAAACTCAAAATAATTTTTACAAATTCAATATAAAAAATAAATCTCAAAATATTTTTTTAGAAAACAAAAAATGAAAGAATTAATTTAATTTTTATTATTATGTTTGAACACTCATAGAGGCCATTATTAAAAAAAAAAAAACCCATTTATAATTGACACAAGATTTTTGGGCCTCGCTCTTCGAGGTACAGTCATGGAAGTTCCATTTACCAATCACTGTACGACACCACACCCAATAAACACAACTGATTTCCAACAAAACATCACAGACTGTCAGCACGCAACCCCATCTCCAGCATCATTGTCACAGTCCCAATCCACGGCGTAAAACTCCACCAAAACTCACAGCAGCGGCAGCCGTCCGTGACGTTATAATTCCCCAGCCAACAATCCCCAAATAATCGCTCAACCGGTCACCGGTAATCCCCCCTTACGGTCTCTCGGTTCCCATTTTCCCAACAAATCTCTCTCCCTTTCCCTCTCTCCCTCTTGCCGATACTAACCGAATCACAAGTACGAAATCCCGAAACCGAAAATCAGTGACAGACTCAGAGAGAGAGGGAGAGAGAGAGAGAGAGAGAGAGAGAGAGCGTGAGCGTGAGTGTGAAGCCCGTTGTATTTGGCGAAAATGGCGTCGTCGAAGGTGATGACTTCAACGAACTCTAATTCGAGGAAACCGGATCAACCTCGACGCGCTTCTTCTTCCTCAGTTACAAAAGCCCAATCACTCTCCGGTCACAGCAGAAACACAAGTGCCAAAGCCAACAATCTCGGATCATCCTCAATGACCGTCGATGGACTTCTACGCACTGTTTACGACTCCAACCCTTCCACCACTGAATCCACCCTCCTCGACGCTCAAATCACCGTGATGGAAACCCCGAACCCGGTCCCCTCAGATTCTCATCCAAACGGTTCCTCCCATGCTCCGAAAACAGTGGACGAGGTCTGGCGCGAGATCGTCTCGGGCGACAGGAAGGAATGCAAAGTTGAGGCGCCTGATGAGATGATGACTCTGGAGGATTTTCTGGCCAAGGCCGGGGCAGTGGAGGAAGAGGACATGAAGGTCGTGCCGTCCGAGCGGCTCAGCGGAGGGGTTTTCGCGTTCGATTCAGTCACACCGAGCCCGTTCGCGGCTTTGGATAGCGTCGACGGGGCCATTGTTGGGTTCGGAAATGGGGTGGATGTGATTGCAGGTGCAGGTGCAGGGAGAGGGAAGAGGGGCCGCGCGGTCTTGGAGCCGTTGGATAAGGCGGCCCAGCAGAGGCAACGACGGATGATCAAGAACCGGGAGTCCGCCGCAAGGTCCAGGGAGAGGAAACAGGTATTGTATGCCATAATAATTATTCTTTACGATTCTGTTTTCCATTGATGGGCTTGCGTTTTTTTCCCTCCTAATGTATATTAGTGTAATGTGGTATGGGGGTTTTGGATTATAGGCGTATCAAGTCGAATTAGAGTCGATAGCGACGAGACTAGAGGAGGAGAATGAGCAGCTGTTGAAAGAGAAGGTATTAGGTTTTAAAAACTTTTAGAAATGTTGGATATTTCATCTATTTAAGAATGAAAGACCGTAATATTTTCCTTTTCATTTTTCTTTCAATCTTACTAACGAGTGATGCTGTGGTTATCTTGTGGAGTAGCATTTCGTGTTATGTTGAACTGTGATGCTGAGAGATGATTATGTTCTGTGCCGTATACACCATTATGGTAATCTTTTACAATTGTTTTGTCCAAAATTGGGGCCGCATTTCTCTTGTTGGTGTGTTGAGGTATTAGTTACCACATCTTGCTTGGCAGGTTGATGGTATAGTTTGATATTTGCAGTTTTACAATGTAATCCCTGGGGTTTATCTAGCTTGAATTAACTCGACCTCTCTAGTTATTGGTTTCAGTGATTTTTCCTCGCCTATAGGCTACCAATTCATTTTATTTCGAATGTTTGTTTGCGATCTCATTGCTCAAGTATTCTTAGGGGTTGTTTGGAAAACGTAACTTATCTCAACTCATATCATCTCATCTCATCTCATTTCAAAATTTTTCATAATTTTATTTCCAAACATCACTCAAACACAAACACTTTTTAATTTTAAATCTTCAACTTTTTCATCTAATCATTACAACTTCCCAAACTTCCAAACAAAACACCAAAAAAAAAAAAAAAAAACTTTTTCAAATCCCAAAACAAAAATAATATTAAAAAATAATTTCTAACAATATTACTCCCTTTATAATATTTTTAAATTTTTATTCAACTTTTTCTCTGTCTTTTCCCAAAACCCAATAAAATCTTAACTCAAATTATTTAACTACTATTCACAAAATTATCATCTTATCTCATTTCCCAAGCATCCCCTAAGTTTCAATCTTGCATCCTTATCTCAGGCAAATGCATGTCATGACTATGTTGCTTCTTGCCTGACATTTTGTTGTGTGGAGTATGATGATTGTTCACATATATAATACTAGTAAGCATACGTTTTTGGTCCTGGGACCATGGGTTTGATTGTAATTTTGTCCCAAAATTAGTGATTTTCTTTTCTTACTGTCGCCAAATGAATGATAATGCTGATGTAGCTGATTCTTTTAACATTCTTATAGTGCTGACATGGTGATGGTAAGATAATCAGAATATGTGAAGATGCAATATATGCAATCTTTCTGTTTATTTTACTATTTTCTCCCACATTAGTAATTTCTCTTGGCATAGTGATGGAAAATGTAGCAATATAGATCAGGTACCAATGTTATATTTTGACTGACGATGTCTATATAAAGATTCCGGAAGCATGATTCATACTCATCAGTAAAAAAAAAAAATTAAAAGAAAAATCACAATAGCAAGATTCATATGGTGTCCTTCAGACAGTTCATAGAGCTTATCTTGCTTGGTTATACATATATAGGTATGAATTTGCCCTAACTCCTAACAGTCACTTTTTCCACAGGTCAAGGTCTGAGTAGACAACTGCTTGAAAAAAAATTCTTACAAAATGTATCTCACAGCCAAATTATTGGTATCATGTTTCATGTCTGCGTTTTTGTCTTGACATTCTAATTCCATTGAATTAATCTCGCTCAACGTATATTCTACATACTACTTCATTATTTGGCACTGTACTGCACTAAGTCATTTACAAGTTGCATGTATCAATAGCATGCCCTAAAAAAGGTTCAATTGGATATGAAATATTAGTTGGCTTAATTTTTCTTTAGTTGTTTTTGTATAACTCTTTTCTTGGAGACATGAACTTTCTTTTCCACATAGTATTGGATTTTGGTTGACCCAATAAAATAATAATATATATTTATAAAATAATATTCTATATTTATAAGTAGAAAATAAAATATATAGTAGTAATTTATACAAGTTCTTCCTCGCTTTCCCCCCCTTTATTCTGTTTGAGGTTTCTTCTAGTTTCTTAATAATGGGTTACTAATAACCATGATAGCAGCATCATTTAGACTAAACTTGGTCAAAACATCTGAATTTTGAAGTTGTTGATCGAAGAACTCAAGTCTGTGTATATCTTTCACCTGTTTCCTTTCTGGACATTGAAAAAAAAAAGAGAGCTTTGCAGGAATAAAAAATGTGTTATGAATGTCCTATAATATGTAATTTGGTTAGGCAAAATGAGAAGCATGCTGATGGTTTTCACATTATCTCTAGAAGGATATATTTAACATAATTATTAGACTACTCATAAAAAAACGTAATTATATGACTTTCCAAATGTTTTAATTTTCATGTCCATATGCATTTCCATGCTGACTGCTGACCTTTGTCTTGCCTTTTATTTTCTTTTATTTTTTGGTTATGTTTCTCCAATCTAATATATCTCATCAAATCAGATATCAGACGTGTATTTGAAATCTTTTTGTGTTCTTCCGCATGTCTTTTAACCAATGCTAGATACTAGATGCTCAATGTGGAAACAATGAGCTTTTCAGTTAGTAAGTTTTTCTTTTACTGTCTGTGTTATTTTTGCACTGCATAGATGGTGCTTCAAGCTTGATATCAAGCTTGATATAGTATCATGTATTTATAACGTATAACAGCTGTTGCTATCTTCCAAATTCAGTCCCTTGAATTCTTATCATTGTCATCTGGCTTTGTAGAGAAATAAGTACTTGATTTAAACTAAAAAACAGACAAAAAGGTTACAGCTAATAAATATGATAACTAGGATTTGGTCAAGCTTTTGCTTGATTTGATGTGTTTAATTCTTCCCAGTTATTTTTCAAAAATTAGTTCCTTTGGTATAGGTGTTCATTTGTTCTCTCTTGATACATATGAGTTCATGGTGACAAGATTTTCTTTTGCAGGCTGAGAGGGCTAAGGAAAGGTTTAATCAGGTAGTGGTTTTTCCTTTTATTCTAGTATTCTTTTAGAAGTATGGGAAATGTTTGCATTGGGGTAGTAGATTTTATGTTGATTGATTTGAGGGAAAGACATTTTTTTATGAGTGATTTGAGAGAAAAGCACTTGAAACTGGAAACTCCTTGTTTTGCACTTGTGTTTTTGTTTTCAGTTACCGATAAAAAATAAATAAAATAAAAAATTTGTTTTCTGTTAAATATTGTGCAGTGCATGAAAATTACGGGTTGAGAATGATTTATTGCAGATTGAGAAATTTTATGGTATTGTTAGAAGTCTTCTTTTGGTTTACAGTTTTTGTCTACCATTAGGTGGTTGTTAATGGTGTCTCATCTCTAGTTAGTAGAATGGGAGGATTTTTTAATCAGGTTTTCAAGAGAGAGAGAGAGAGAGAGAGAGAGAGAGAGAGAGAGAGAGAAAAGTGGAGTTTCATATCACCTTGCTTTTGACCATGAAAAGTTCAATTTGGTCTAAATGGTAAAGAGAGTTATTGACACTATAGGCTTTACTGCTAAAGTAACATAGAAGTTTCTACTTAACAAAAGTTGGCAACTTAGATTTTACATCATGAATCTTTACTGGTTCATGATTTGACCTTGAAGCATGAGTGCTTTGTTCATGTGACCATTTACAATTTACATGATAGAAATTAGAAAGGATGAGGAAGTTTGGGAGACCAGATAAAGAAAATTAAGAGTCTGTTAAATTGTTGGCGCATAAAAAAGGTTCTGTTAAATAACTACATTTAACATTTTTTCCTGCAGATCATGGAAAAAGTTATTCCAGTGGTGGAGAAGCGAAGACCACCTCGTGAGCTCCGAAGAGTTCATTCAATGCAGTGGTAGATTTTATATGCTCAGCGGTGTGGACAAAAAAAGAAACAACCTTCAGTGGAATAGGGAGGAAAAAGGAAACAATGTAATTGGAAATCAATAATCTTTTAGGTAAATATTTGAACCCGATGGTTCATCTAAAGAGCAATAGTGGTTAGTGATTACAGGAGTGATAGGGATGGCTAGCAGAGTCTTGAAGGGAAATTCCTTATATAGCTGAAGAAACAGGACTTCTATTGAAGAAATAGGTAGAAATTTGAAGTTAAATTATGTAGTTGCCGTGCTAAATGATTTTTTTCTTTTTTTTTAAATTTATTTATTTCTGTGAAACTTGATTGCCTTGTCATGGGAGAGATCAAGGTAGCCTGTATTATAGCTTTGAAGGTAGCAGTTCTAATAGCAGATTGTTGCAGCAGACTCATGATAAACCCTGTGAGTCCATCTCTTCAACACCTAAAGTCAAAATAACAAAGCATTTGTTATGATATGGTATTATATCAATTTTACTTTATAATCCTAAGAGTTTTATAATCATAATCTATTTATAAGCCTAATTTTATTGGTAAAAACATCATACTTTTTTTTACCTTTGTTGGTTTTAAGTTTTTTACCTTGTATAGATTCCATTGGAATTGTTTTAAATAGTTTATTGGAACTTCAGAGCTCTTTTTACAGTTCCTTTTGTCTTTTCCTAGTCTTGTATTATACCATATATCTTTTTGGTACTAAAAATCTGCCACATAGAGAGAAAGTTATGAGCTCGGAACTTTCTTGCATTCAAATGTTCTTAGGAATTTTGTCCTGGTCTTTTATCTTGTTCCTTCTTTTTACAGACTGCAATTCAATGAAGGAACATAAAAAAGAGGAAAAGGAATGAAGAGAAACCCCCATTTTCCTAGCTTCACTGAATTAGAGTTTCAGATTCAAGGCAATTGAAAGCCTTTTTTATTCCTACTTTTGTAGAATTCCTTTTGTATTTGCATTCAATTCACAGAGCATCATCTTCAATGGTACCATGTCACTTGCCACAACTGATGGCATCTTCAATGATGCCATCATCTTCATCCGAATATGGCATCACTTTTTGACATTCAGGTCATATGGCCAAAGCCATCATATGCAGCAGTGCGCCCGGGACTAGGAGCGAACCTCTTCAGTGTATTTATTTCCAAGGACAAAAGGAAAAATCCAAAACCTCATCTGCCATTATGGAAAAAACGAATGATGAAAGAGTATTTTAGCCAGTTCTGCATAAGCTACAGCATTTCTACAAAAAGTTTTAAGTGTTGTTAAACTCAAATCCAAGTTTTAGCTAATATGACATAATTTATCTTTGCCTAATTCATTCACATCCAATCTCACATTGGATAAATCATATATTCTTTATACAATAATAAAATAATATTATTTTTTAAAATTATTTAATTTTATTTTACCACTCTATTGACTATATGTTAATTAGTAATAATATTATAGCTCTCAAAAAACTTCTGCAACCAAATCATGATAGAAAGTAAGGAAGAAAATATTTTTTATTCCTTTCGGCCATTCTACTGTAACTATCAAATTTAACCCACAACATTAACTAACTGTAGCAAAAACCCATCTCATTTTACATTTGCATAATTCAATACAATATATTTTGAAATTCTATTAGCCAAACACACTATTGGATTTGCGTTTGCATAATTCAATAAGAGTGCTCTTAGCCAAATTACAACAAAGTAGAAAGTTGAATTGGAGCATTCTCTTAACCTTAAGCATGGAACTATGAAAAATTCTCATTGATATTAGTTAATGGTACCCATGGATTTTCTTCACAAGGGATATCATCTTTATTAGGGTTCTTATTCCCCTTGTGCATCAAAGTATGAGCATCATTACATTATATAAAGTGGAGAGGTAAGGATTACATGAAAAAGGTAAAGTCAACATAAAAGAAAGTAAAATTTGGATTCCCCCATCTCCCAATAGAAAGATTATTTAATCCAAAAATGGAGGGCATAACAGGCTGTAATCACAGAACTAATCATTTTTGAATAATAATCCCCATCATCATCATCATCATCAGCATCCTTAGCAGAGCCACCCAAAACTCTCCTTCCCTCGTGCTTCTGCATCAACTTTAGTCTTTAACCATCTCTTTTTCTTGAAACCCCCCTGAGGCATTTTTTTTTTCCTCAAACAAAATCATTCCAACTTTTACTGTTTAAAATAATAAACCACACACTCTCCAATATATATGTCTGTCACCCATTCAAACTCCTCCCAATGTAAAGCCAAACACTTCAGACATTTTAACAGCCTCTCGTCCCACTTTGTCACAAGCTTTCTTGCCTCTCTCTCTCTCTCTCTCTCTCTCTCTCTCTCACATTACACATTTTTCAAAACCCTCTTTACCTTCTCAAGGGCCCAGGGACCAGGGGCCACGGATAAAGCTACAAATTACTAATTAAAACCCTTCTTAAGTGAAATCTACTCCCACTTTATGTTTTCCCCTCTCGAACTAAAACAGGAACAGCCTTATGAAGGCCTCCTCAATGCTCTTCTTCTCCCTCATTTTCCTTCTATGTTCACTTCTCCAGCCTTCTCACTCCATAGAAATACTTGTAGATGGAGTTTCAGAATGGAAGAATCCCACTGTTCATATAGGAGACTCCATCGGTAAGTATTAAATATCCACACACAGAAACATACATTAAATATTTATGTCTATTGTGTTTTTTTATACAATTGTTGGGGTCAAACTAACGCACCTCTGCTTTGTCTTTTCCACCGTCTCAGTTTTTAAACACAAGTATCACTACAATCTCTACATTTTCCAGAACCGAAGAGCCTTCAATGTCTGCAATTTCACTCAAGCCACACTTCTCAACAAATCCAATTCCACATCCTATACGGTATCTCTCTCTCTGTCTCTCTCTCTCTCTCTCATCTTCATTTGGCTATAAAAATAAATTTTAAGTGTTTGTTTCCTCTGATCTTTTAGCTGGGTACTTGAGAAATGGCTCAAAAACTGAGACTTTAACCAATTTTTTCTTATGTTTCTAAGTGGCAACCATCACGCCCGGGTTTCTTCTACTTTACATTCAACAATGGGTCTTTCAAAGCATGCCAAGCTTCTGAAAAGCTCGCCATAAAGGTCTCCACACCACCACCTGAATCTTCCATAATGCCTCCGGAAGTCCCTCCATTGTCAGCTCCAGCACCCTCTTCTGGTGGAGTCGTATCGTCCTCTCCGACATTCCCGTGGCCGTTCCAGCCTCACCAAGCCGCTACTCCAACTCCGGCACCCACAGCAAGTTCTCCGTTGAATGTGCCGTCCACGGTCCCTGATAAGGGTGGTGGTATGCCATTTATTAACAGTAACCCTGCGGTTCCTCTGCCTACTGGGGAAGTGGACTCTGCTACTATACGTCCTTTACCGACCTCTGGGCATGGAGGAAAGGTATGCAAATGTGTCTCTCTAAATTTATTTGTACTTTTTGTATATATACATGTACATGAGCTTATAGTATGCTCTACTTTTTAGTTTTATCAACTCCCCTATTCACATACAAGTAAAAGGGGAAGTGCAAAACTTTACTGTGGTTATTCTCATATGATCACTTGCTAGAAAATAGGTTCCTTCTTTTCTTTTCACTTTTTCTTTTGTATGCGAGTTTTGATGGGTTGTTGATTGGGTACTCTTTTTGTAATCCGGTGGGAATGCAGGTGATGGTGGGCTTATTTGCAGTTCAAATGGCTCTGTCTTGTGTGGTTTTCATGATGCTGTAGAGAGAGAGAGAGAGAGAATTGCAGCTAATGTTTGTAAAATAGATCAGGATAATGAGCACCATGTACCGTGGTTCGAGTCTAAAGTAGCTTTAAGGTTGATAATTATACTATGTATTATGGATCTGTAATGATGTTAGCCTATTTAGACCCTTGTTTTGGAATCATTGGCACTTTTGGTCTGCAGTTTTGCCACGCAATCAAGCACTGGGTCACTACTACTTTTTCTTTTTCTGTGTCTATCGCCACTCTGTTTTCCTCTTTCTATTTTGAAGCTCCGAGAGTACCAATGAACCTCTTGGCCAATTGACTCCAAAAATAATGGTACAATGCAGCTTGGTGCAAGGAAGAAGTAAGATCTAGAGCCCCTAGGAAGCGAACAGTTTATAGTTTATAATGATCTTATGGTCCTTTGATGGAAGTCTAATGTCTGCAACAAAACCCTGTTTCATCTTCAGTTTCAGTTTTCTGCATATAGAGAAGGAGAAGAAGGTAAGGGTGGAGGGTAGTCTTAGCTGCATCTTTATAAATGTTTGAACCTCTGATATACCTTGAATCCTACCATCATCCTAGGGTGAAGTGGTGAGAAACAAGGTCATAGTAATACCAATAATAATAAATTAGAAAAACCAGCAAGGTTTTAGTAATCAGGAACATAATCTTGGAAAAATGGCTTCAGATATATTTATAAACTAGAAAGGAAAAAAGAGAGGGAGACCATCACTGCCCTGCAGGATAAAAGATCTCTCTGGCACAGTTACTTGAATTCCTCCCAACACTGACTGACATGTTTTAGACCTACTTTTTCTTTTTCACTGTCTATCCCCACTCTCTTTCATTTTTTATATTGAAGTTCCAAGACCAAAGAACCTCTCGGCCAAGTGACTATAGAAATAGTGGTCCAATGCAGCTTGGTGCAAGGGAATGGGTAAGATCTAGAGCCCCTTAGAAATTGAATAGTTTATAATCACACTGTATTCCTTTGATGAAAGTTTAAATTCTCGTGAACAAACCCTCTTTCCCACAGTAGTTTCAGTGGAAAAAGATCAAGAATTCAAGCCACTATCTGTGTCCCACTGGTAGGTAAAGAAAGAGATGTAGTTGGATAAATTGCTGTGCAAAAGGGTGTCTGTCATCAATGCCATCCAACAGAATACACAGTCCCCTGTCCCATTCAGTAGCTCAAGGGACCAAGGAGCATAATTTATATGATTGAACATGTAAGTTGCAATAATAATTGAATGAATTGTCTTCTCCTGGGGAAAAAATTCTTGAATATCATTAGTTTTCCATCTTGTGAGATTTGAGATCTTGAGATTTGTCTCTTTCATTGTAATAGATAATCACTTGTTAAAAATGTTTAAGTCAATACAAAATAATTAATCATATTCCAACACTCTCCTCACACGTGGACCTTAGACTCATGATGAACGAGTTAATTTTAATCTTAAAGTAGAAGAGTAAAGTTAAGGATTAAACTAGAAAACCAAAGTTTATTTGTTTAATCCAATGCTTATTAAAGCTGTTTCTTCATAGGGTTCTTTTCTAATCACATTTATAAGCTCTTTAATTGTCTCTAAAATTCCATGACCTTTATAAGACATTGGTTACAAAATTGAAAAAAGACGAGAGTATTTGAAAAAATGAAAAAGTCATGCATTAGAAAAATTTAAAAACTATTAACAGTATGTGAAAAGTAATAATTCAATATGATATATTATTTTTCCTTTAGATTTTACTTAATTATGTATATTAATAATGTAATTGAAAGTGTATTATGTGGCTGAGCAGGAATGAAGGTCACTGTTTCCAAAATTATATCTTCCAATAAATTCACATTCAAAATCTCACAACATGAGTTAGACTCATATCTAGCCAAACAATTACCAGATATAGGGATGTAAAAATAAACAGGACAACCAGCCTGGACTGGTTGGTTCGGGCCGGTTCTTGACCAATTTAGTCCGGAGCCGATTTTTCCATTTTAAAAACCGGTCATAACCAGTCTGATCTTGGTTTTATATTTTCTGGAACTGGACCGGTTTGAATATATATATTTTTAATTAATTTTTAATATTATATATGATATTTTTTATATTATATATAATTTTTATATATAATATATAAAAATTA
>QEOT01006445.1:86950-98769 GCA_003123785.1 Pterocarya stenoptera | reverse complement strand
CCATTTTGTTTAATCTCAACTAGAACCAGAGACTTTTCGTGTTTTTGAATATTACTGTTTTGCCCTTAGAGGTTGACCTTTCCGTTTCTTTTTTAACTCCCGTTACGGAACCAAACTAACGGTCCGTGTATGCTACGCCTTGTTTTATATTTTTTAGAATTCTTTTTAGAAAAATCTTATTTATAAATTGACGTGGATAATATATATAATATTTATAAGATATAATTTAATTAAAAAGATAAATTTTCAATTTTCAATATTACAAGTCAGATATTATCATTTAAGTAACGTAGATGATATGTTATACACAATTTGAAAATAAAATAAACAAAACTTCCAAAAAAGTACAATCACATTAAGGGTATGTTTGGAGTTGTGGTAAGAGTCTTACCGTAATCTCAAACAGAGTGTTTAAATAGTCTTAAAAGCTCTTTAATAAAAAAATTACGTTGTTTAGATATTACATATTAAAACACTTTTAATCTCAAGTAAGTCAAAAAGTATGTTTGATGTTTTTCCTCAAACGTGCTTTCTCGAATAATGCAAAACATAATTTGAATTTTAAAAAGATTATCAATAGAAGAAAAAACTCATATAATTTTTAAATAATCTTTAAAAATTCAAATTATCGTCATTCCACCTCAAAAAATATTTTTTTTAATCTGTTTCCAAACAAATAAAACGTGTTTGAAAATGCTTTAAATATATAATTACCAAATAGTAAATAAATTTTTAATAGTAGAACTTATTACTTGAATTATAAGCTATAAACGCTAAAACTATAAGTTATATTTCTCACTATGCAATCTCAAACATACACTAAAAAAAAGGGGGATTATAAAGTTATAAACTGGAAAAATAATATTACAATCACATTATGATGAAAAGTTTTTCAAAACTCATTGCATAAATTTGAAAGTTCCAAATGGGAAAGATAAACATGACAATATATTTTTAGACAATATTAAATATTTAATAACTATAAGAAGTTCTACTTGTGTCTATCTCTGTCATTTCAAATGAGAGTTCTTATCCATGGATGTTATCGTCGGTTTTATTAGTGTTTTTCAACAAAACACAACAAATGAATATGGTATCTAGAGCCCTATGGAATAATATCCTTTCCCTTTGTTATTGTTCTTTCTCTTTGTCATGTTGTCGATTAACTTGTGGTTCCAATAGCATATGTGGGTAGGGAGGGAGGGAGGGAGGGAGTTAGGGGTGTTATCCACACCTCCAAGGCAAGCAGCCCCTTGCCGCGCCTCCTGTGGGTGGGTGTTTCCGTCCAGATGTCAAGGATAGATTGGCCTCTTGTATCGTTTGTCCACCACTCAACCCACTAGCAAGAGAAATAGAATATGAGAAATTTAAGATGCATGAATAATGAAAAACAAAATTTGCCATGGGGGTGGCTTTTTCATGAATAATTGAAAGGATGCGGCTACTATGCAGCCTCATCTTTACCGTTGGATATATTGACCAGTGTAAAATTTATTTATTTTTTATATTTTTTTAATACATTTAAAGATTTAAAAAAAAACCTCAATATACTTAAAATCACTTCCTTAATCATTAAGTAAAAAAAAAAAATTAACAAGTGGTCAAATGAAACGGTACAAATAGGAGGGTAAAGTAGTGTTTTCCTGACTGAAAACAAAACAAAACTTGACCAGGAAAAGATACTTCAGGCTAGGGGCACTGGACCGGAGGGTGGCGGGCGGCTTGGAAGCAATGGCTCGCCGCCCAACCCTTGAAATAAGTGATTTAGGTGTGTTACAATGTTCTAGCCTAAATATCTTTTACTATTTTTTAAAAAAAAAGATAGAAATAATATATAGATCCTACTGTTTTAATGCAATGTCTATAATGTCTATGAACAATATTTAATATAAGTCATAATATTCATATGTTGAATCTATCTTTTTTCTCATTTGAATCTTTTAATCCATAAATGAGATCTAAAGAGAATATAGGTGGAAGCTTCTGCGCAATTGCATGCTCTGCCATATTATATATATATATATACATATATATATATATATATTTATATTGATATTGGAGTTGGGGAACCATAAGTACTTGAGGTACGTTAACTTCATGGAATAATTATATGGTTGTGTTCTAAGTGATAATCAATGCAATTGTCCTTTGGCAAATAATACGCCTATATTATGGCAAATAATACACCTTTTTAATATATATATATATATATATAAATACACATACTACAAAGCATATGAATCTTTAGCTGTCTCTCTTAATAATTAGATGTTGAAATGAGTTGAGTTGAGTTGAGTTGAGATGATAAAATATTGTTAGAATATTATTTTTTAATATTAAAGTTATTTTGAAATTTAAAAAAATTGAATTGTTTATTATATTTTGTATTGAAATTTGAAAAAAGTGTAATGATGAGTGGAGATGAATTGGAATGAATTGTGTAACCAAATGCAGCCTAATTGTTGATGACGTACTAGAGTTAGGCCGATCGATTTGATGAAGATGATCAGCTAGCGAGTGATCTATATAATGACTTGCATGTGATCCCACGCGCGCGAGGTGTCCGTACGTACTTATATATAACAACTCTAAACTCTAGACATCTACTACTTGACCTTAACCTACCTACTTAGCTACAGGCTACTTTCTTTTTCGTTAAAAAAAAAAAAAGATTATACAAAAAAAAAAGATTATACAAAAATAATTTCAAAAATTAATGTATCTAATTTATTTTATAAAACTATATCAATTTATAAAATTAATTTTATATATTTCCTTCTTGATCTTAGCAATTCTCTTTTACAAACCTAAGATACATTCCCTACTAATACATGATAACTCACATGAACAACATAAAAAGCCATATATTTCATATTTATTTTTGTTAATTGATCTCATCATGCATCTTCTCTCTCTCACACGCGCACAAATATATTTATAATATAAAAGGCATTTGCACCGTACATGCATAATTTGATTTGAATATAATGTTCAAAATTTTATTTTTAAAATCAAATTATACTATATAAATTATATGCGATTATGGTTATAACTGATCTGATTTTGGATAAATTTTGAGACCGAATCGGTATACACTGATTTTATATTTTCAAGAATTAATATAGCATCGACTACCCTTCTAAACCGGTATTTTTAGTTTTACAAATTTCGATCCCGTTTTCCAGTTGTTAATATACATTAAATCTCTAATCTTTTTTTTTAAGTGTATTAAATCTCTAATCTCTTATACTTATATATATTAATATATATATTAGTAATATGTTTTATTAATATATATATTAATATGTTGATAATTTATTAAGCCATAAAATGTAATTAATATATATTTTATTTTTAAAATATATGATCAAATAAATTATGTTCATGTTTAAGATTAAAATTTTATGTTATAAATTATAATATAATATTATTTCATATATAATTATAATTTATAAAAATTATATATAATATAAAAAAATATTGTATATAACATTAAAAATATATAAATATGCGAATCAGTTCAATTCGAGAAAACATAAAATCGAGACCAGATCGATTATGACCAGTTTTTAAAAGGGAGGAACGGGTCCTGGACCAAACCAACCGGTCAGGGCCAGTTTGGGCTAGTTTTCCAGTTCTTTGATTTATTTTTACAGCCCTAAGTGTGATGTAAAAACTTTTAAATAGAATTATTTATATATATATTTATATATATCTATAGAACATTCATCGTCGTGGTTAGTTTTCTCATGTATAATGTAAACACCATAAGCATGCAATACCCTTAAACGAAACCAGCATTAATTGATACATACGTACGTATCCATAAATAAAAAGGATTTTGCTACACAACTCCTACCACACTATACACTTTATATTTTTTTTAAATTTTAAATTTTAAATTTTTATTTTTATTTTATTCTTTTTAAACTATTTAAAATTTTCTATTCACTATTCATATAAAAAATATTTGATAAAAAGAAAAAAATATGAAATGTGGAGTGTGAGTGAATAATACGAAATTGTGAAGATTTTTTAAAATAAATATAGATGGGCGGTGCTTGTATATGGTGGGTATTGGGCCATGTAGGAGGGAGGGGTCGTGAAAGGCCATGATTTGTTTGTTTAATTGGGAAATGCAGTAGGTTTCATGTGAGAAAAATTATGGCATGGGGCACGCTGTCATGATGGAACCACATAGCTACTACATCTCTGCAACAAGATCAAAATGTCCACCTTTGTGACTCTCTCTCTCTCTAAATATATATATATATACTTCTATTATAAAAGAGGCTCTAGACATGTGAATTGTAATTTGTGTTTAATGGAGAATTACCATTTTGCCTTTGAGGTTGCCCAATGCCTTTGGTTAGCCAACAATGTAGACTTTTTATCCTCTATATAGTTTGATCATGTATGAAACA
The DNA here is from genome assembly GCA_003123785.1 of Pterocarya stenoptera. Taxonomy (NCBI): domain Eukaryota; kingdom Viridiplantae; phylum Streptophyta; class Magnoliopsida; order Fagales; family Juglandaceae; genus Pterocarya; species Pterocarya stenoptera. The sequence goes on along the minus strand of QEOT01006445.1, from coordinate 94,345 downwards.
AATACGTGTCCGCGGCTAACAAACATTAAACTTTACAATAGTTTTATATATGTCTCTTGATTTAACTTGTTCAGAAATTACATTTCACATTTTTTAGTTCATTATCATATTAACAGTTATTATTTTTATTGATATGTATTTTAAATATTATATTTTTCCATATAAAAAATGCAACAACACTTTCACATGGACATACGTATTTGGCACGGTTCAACTAAGTCCAATCCGATGGACATATTGCTCGGTAATTTTGAGCATAAGAAAATAAACTTGTGGGGGATAACTGAGTAAGGTCATTTCAACTGACACATTACTCAGTAGTTTTGAGCATCACAATAAAAAAACATTTGCTCGGAATAATCTAACAAGTATGGTATGACGGACACATTGGTCAATAATACCAAACAGTGCAAGAATTTAACCTATACTCGGGATCATCGAGTAAGGCAAGTCCAACTGACAAATTGTTTGAAAACTCTGAGCATCGCAAGAAAATAATCATTGCTCAAAATCTTCGAACAAATCCAATTCGATGGACACACTATTTGAAAATTCTGAGCATCGTAAGAAAATAACTCCTACTCGAGATCACCAAACAAGACCAGTTTGGCAAACATATTGCTCAATTACACCATTTCCAACGGAGTGGAATCACTAGTGTGTGTTTAGATTACTTCCGTGAGGTCTAGATTAGCACCATCAAGATGGTGGCTTAATGGTCATTAGTTACTCTCAAGTAGTAAGACATGTATTATTGTCCTAATTTTAACTTTTACTATATATTCACCTTAAAGTATTGATTTAGCTAATCTGAAATTGACCAAACAACGATGCGTTGGTCACCTACAAAGCACATTAATGCATTGGAGAAGGTAGGTGATGGCAAAACAAAAAGTAGGGACAAAAAATATGTATGTAATATGTATGCATGGATGTTCGATAGTACGAAGATAGTTTTTAATACAGAGTAATGTTATATACAGTTATAAATTACATAAATACTACATAATTATTTTGAAAAAAAAAGTATAATCCACTACTAAAAAATTAGTTTTATTTTATATGGATTTCATATTTATATAATTTTTTTAAAAAAGATTGCGTGGTGTTAATTTGCGTACTCTACGATTGTAAATATCATTTTTCTATTGAATATGATTAGCATTTGTCATGCTTTGAATAATTCAATACAATTTTGAGCGTTCCCAATGCGATATATAATATTCTTTTTACAAAACTAAAATAATCTACATTTATATGGATCTCAAATGTTAATAGTAAATTAAAACGTGTCGGTACACGTACCATTGACCCTGAACTTTTATATTCAGATCATCCTCTTGACGTTATGTAATGGCACCTAGTTTATTAAGAAAATATAAAAATATTTTTATATTAAAATAGCGTCCAAAAATAAAAAAAATAAAAACTAAAATTCTATATTCCTTCTATCGTTTGTGTTTTTAATTTATTTAATAAATCGTATCACATCACTAAATTAGAATAATACTATTAGGCCTTATGAAATTTACCACTCAGATTTCTCCAATTTTCATAATCCTCTTGATAATAGATAGTGTGAGATGATCCCTGCATAACATGAAGGATCAGAAAATCTAATTTTAATGAAGAAATAAAAAAGAAAAACTGAAGGAATGGAGATGAGATTTTCTAGAATTTATCTTATAAAAAAAAATAAAAAAAATCTAGTTTTTATAAATTTTTTGGGTCAAGCCTCCAACACTTGACATTCTATTATTGGTTGTTTCAAACTGTGTGGACCCCCTTGGAGGTTTTGACAGAGAATTGAGTTGAGTTGAGTTGAGATGAGATAGATGAAAGTTGAAAGTTGAATAAAATATTATTAAAATATTATTTTTTAATATTATTTTTATTTTGAAATTCGAGAAAGTTGAATTATTTATTGTATTTTATTTTATTTAAGAATTTGAAAAAATTATAATAATTAGAAGAGATGAAATGAAATAAATTGAGATATCTTTTTAAAACAAACGAGGCCTAGTCTAACATGGCATTTTATACTTGTTACTCTAATATTTGTTCTAAAAAGATTATAGCTTAGACCATTTAAAAAAAAAAAAAAAAGTAATGCTAGGCTGCCACCAAGCAGTGACCGCCTGGGCGTGCCGCCTAGGCAAAACTTGTGTATTTTATTTTATTTTATTTTTTAGTTTCACATTTTTTAACATCTTTAAATATTTTTTAAAAATAAAAAAAATATATTAATATACTAATTGTTACTTTCTTAATCAGTAATTAAAAAAATTAAAACAAAATTAAATATATAAGAGATCAAAATAAGGGGTCAAAATAAGAAGACAAAGTAATATTATTCAAAAAGAAAAAAAGTAGAAGCAATCTCAGTGGCCGCCTGGCCGGGAAGCCATAAATAATATGACTTTTTCAATATCTTTTTGATCCAATCTATACTTAACATATACTTAACATGTAATCGAAGATCATCATGATGTGGATGTAAGCCCTTTCTGATTATTGCATGAACTTAATTTCTTTCCACCTACTTGGCTTGGGGTCAACCAAAATAGGTTATTGAAAATGAAGCATATATAATGAATATATTTATATATATATATAATATATATATATATATTCGTTACCGATAATTTCGTAAATATTACTTGAGAGATGGAGCTGAAGTGGGGACAGAAGTACCACTTGTACCAAAACATTGAACAACTATTTATTAAAGATTAAATTAATATTTATAATGTTTAATTAATACATATGTATTTGCTAATTAATGGGGTGCTGTTACATAAGCTTTTTTTTTTCCTCAACCAATAAAGCATTTATAGATAAACTAACAGATACAAGATACAAGTTCGATGGGGGTGGGAGTAGGGGTGTTCATCCGGGCCGGGTTTTTTCCCGGCCCGGTCCAGAACCCAGGAAACCGGATTCCGGCCTGGAAGAACCTGGAACTGGAACAAATCCGGACTGGAACCCGGGTTGTAAATCCGGAACCCGGGTTTACAACTCGGAACCCGTTTTTATTTTTATTTTTTTGCATTAGACTAATTCAAGTAAGACATCAAGAAGGTTTCATAACATGCGTGAGAATTCCTTCGCGCCGACATTGTTTTAATTAAAATAACTTGACGCAACATTTCAAACAATACGTAACAAAGCTATATATGCATGTGCCTTCAAAATAACATTTGTTCTAATATTGTAAGATACATTGCAAACTCACGTACATCTTCCGCACACAAACTCTGACCCACATAAATTTTTCTTTAGCTCCAGATGGGTATTGCTTTTGTTTTTTTAACTTGGCTCAATGTATTTCTCAATAGTATATAGACCACATTTTTGTTATTATTACACTTAAATAATTTTGAAAGTATAAATAATAACATCAGTTACATCATAACTATCAAGCTTGTGAACATAGACTAAAAAAAAAAGAAAAAAAAAAGAAAAAAAAAGGGTTCTGGATTGTAAACCCGGGTTCCGGATTTACAACCCGGATTCATCCGGGTTCCGCCCTGAGTTTGACCCGGGCTAACCCGGTCCGGGTTCCGGTCCGAGTGTACCCGGGTTCCCGGGTTGGAACTCGGATGAACACCCCTAAGTGGGAGTCCCCTACAGTCTTCTCAAAGCCAATACACATTACAACATAAAAGTAAAAAAATAAAAGGGGTGAACGGAGCCAAATGATTGGCTCCCACCCAATTCCAGCTAGTCCAGACCAACACGTTGCAGCACACCCCTTTATTCTGTGGCTTTTAGCTGCAGTTTAATAGTCTGTTCATCAGACTACTTTAAAACCGTCTCCAAGCGATCTCCCTTTATGGGTGTGTTGCATGTGTTACATAAGCTTATATTGTCAATTATGCCTAAAGCGAGTTTGATGATGATTATGATAATAATAAAAAGATTGGTGCAAATAAAAGCTGATTGGAGGAATAAATTAGATGGGTAACGAAGTTTGAAAGGAAAGATATATTTTTATACCAAACAAGCATGCATTGCATGATGAAGCAATTAACACAATTATATAATTATGCTACACTTTTGGGATGCATATATATTTTTATATAATTGTGCCACTATAGTTTCTAGTCATAAAATGATGATAAAATGGTGCTTATTCATGATGCACAAATAATTACTGACTTAGAATGATATCTATAATGTAAAATCACCAATTGTTTCAAAAACTTAAACTGATGGGATATGTAAATTTTATTATTTATTTTATATTTTAACACTCCCCCTCATGTGTGGGCTAGACTCTCACTCAATGAATAGTCCAACACGTGAAATATTTAATTAAATGGGGTAAAGTCTAGAGTCAGGATTCGAACTCAATACCTTTGCTCTGGTACCATGAAGAAATTCATGGACCTAACTCATCTAACAAAAACGGTACTATAAGAGAGAATTGCCCATTCTTTATAAACATGCTTAAGACTTTGTCTACAGGTAATGTAAGATTATTCCTTAACACCTTCCCTCAAATGCATGCCAGTATTTTTTTTTTCGGATGCTTGTCATAGGATAAGTAGTGTGGTCCCTCATTCGTCCTATGACAGACCATGATACCATGTAAAATCATCACTTGTCCCAAAAGTTTAAACTTACAACTATTTTTATGACTCTTTATACAACTATATTTTAAATGATGGACATTTTCATAAAATAACTCATAATAGTAGCATTATCTTACATATATTCTCTTATATTAAAACATGATTAAAAAAATAATTGTAAAAGAGTTGTACGTGTATCATATAATTACTCATGCATGCTATTATGTAAGAGTAAGAATCTTGGCTTGGAAGGAGATGCTAGCTTTATGACCTTCTAAATGATGGTAGATGGGAGGTTGTTGATGATTAGCATTACTTAGGATCACAGCATTAGGTAGAAACAAAGACTTCCTATGTTGTCTCTTTTATTATCGCCAAAATGATTCTGTTCAAATGGAGAAACAAAGTGAAAGGAAAGCATGTAGAATCATGAACACCTATATCACATATGAATGATTTTGTGTTGATTTGTGTTTTTGTATTATTATTATTTTTTAAGAAATGCTTTAACCACATTTTTTTTTTATAAAAGTAAACTCACAAATCGACATGATTTGATGTAGTACATTATATTATAAAGACGTTACTTATATTATAAAGTAGATCTAACATATCATTGCATGAACCTATTCAATTTATAGGTTTACTTTTATGAGATCTTTTTATAGCTGTAGCATTTCTTTAATTTTATGTTAGAGTTTTTTTTTTTCAAACTCTAATATTTGAAGTGGAAAAGAGATTCACGCACAAGTGAGTCTCCCATGTAAAATCAAATATTGAAAAACATTTGTAGTACTCGTTTTATGGATTTATGTTTCTCTTACTATAAATCTTAGAGTCGAGACAATAATTCTAGAAGATCTTGATGCCTTCCTCTATCATGTTGTTGGAACAAAAGCAATTCAATATTTATAATAATATTAGACATTCATGACATATATAAATATATAAATATATATATGTGCGTCTTGAAATTAGCTTGAACGAACTTGTTAACTTGAACATTGAAAAAGAGAGAGAAAAAAAAAAAAGAAGGAAAGAGAGAGAGAAAATACAAAACTTGAGAGAGAAAAATATCAAGAAGAGAACGACCTCGATAGATCTTTTGAGTTTCTCAAAATATAGCTCTTTTGAGTTTACTGATGCCATTTTCTAAGATTGATGGCAATGAGTTAGTCAAATGTTAGTTCATATTCAAAATTTAAAGAAATAGAGATGGAAATCTGCATTGGAGTAGTCAAATACTAGTGGCTTTAACTATGAGCTACAATATTTCTAACTGTTTCTTCATATTTGAAGATATACTATTCATCTTTAGAAGTGTAAAATATCAGACCCAACTGCTCATAATTGCTTCGATATATTAAGATCTGCTTCTGTATTATACTTGGTCTTATATATTAGGTTCACATATCAGTTAAGTTGGTTTTGTAAATTAGGTTGAGAAAAAAATTAGTTGAAAAATAATAATTTAAGTAAAAATTAAATTATTAATTAACATATGGTTAGTGTAGTTACAAAATATGAAAAAAAAATTATAAATATTATCATTAAAATAATAATATTATTATTTTGACTAATCTAACGTGGGATTATGATTTTAAATGGTTTTTAATTTATAAAAAATATGTACCTTTAGTTAAATTTTAGAAATGACTTTGATGAAGCAATGCTGATGCTGTTAATGCATATATATATTGACTGTTTTAAACTAGCATACACAGTAAACCTAGCTTGAGAAAGAGTCTTTTTTTCAAGATGAAACTCAAATGCAATCAAAGAAGACAAAAGTAAGCTACAAATCACGTCCAACAATTTTGTTGATTTTGTGTGGGCTTCCATTGTTGTTGTCGATCTTGGGCCCAAGCTTTTTATCTTGAACTTTGGGAAGTTGACAAAAGGCATCATGGATGGTGAAATGGAGCCAACTTCCATTACTCTGTCTGCACTTTCAGATTCCTGGCTACTGGCTGGTTAATGGCTTTTTGGCCTAAACCTTGATTCAAGGACAAGGAGTTCCAAAACCAGAACTCTACCAGAAATCTCGATTTAACCTCTAATTTCTTAAATCACCACTTATATTAATGTTGAGACAGAATTCAAACTCCGAATTTCTGCTCTGATACCATATTAATTACCACTTTTCTTAAAAATTTAAACGGATAGGAAAAGGTAGATTTTTTTTTTAACTTATATATTAACATAATCTTGTTGAGGAGTTGATTCAATTATTTGGGCCAGCCTTTTATCATATTATGTTTTTAACTATGAGTTTTCAGGAGTCCCACATCATATACAGACCAGTATTCTTTTCCAGCATGCAGTGCTTTCCTTTTGTCTTTTCCTTTTGTTTCTTCTTGGAATTCAACTTTATATAACATCTTTCCCATATTTTTCTCTCTTTTGCTCGGCAGGTGAGGTAGGAGATTCTGAAAGATCTTCTCCATTATGTAGGAAAAATTAAAAGCATTATAGGGCCATGAAGAGCATGGTATGCAAAGTGTAAGTTTAGGACCCCAGTTGTTTGTGATTTTTCTCACAAATCACCTCTATGACATCATTTCCCACCTTCCCTATTGGAAACATGTAACGTGCTGTCAGGCTCAACTCAGTACAGAGCCACATAAGGCCAATAGAGGTGAAAAACACATGTGGCCTAAACGAATACCCCAGCTTGCTTGAGACAAAGGGTAGAATAAGGAACAGGGGTGGAGTAGAAGCAGAGCTTTTGGGTAATTAAATGACAGATCAAGATCCCCTTTTAACATTTTATGCGGACTTTTTTTAGAATTTTAAGTGAAAGAGAGGAATATGTAAA
>QEOT01006445.1:66552-79762 GCA_003123785.1 Pterocarya stenoptera | reverse complement strand
GGCAAGTTATCTGAGAAAAAGGAAAAAAAGCATTTAGAGTATCGAACTGATGTTTATGTAATAATTAGTAGGTTTTTGTGGAGGTTTCAAACTGCCGTAACAAGTGATTTTACCGGAACCCGCGTCCTGCAACAAGAGACGGGGCGCCGCTACAAGTGACATTAGCAATATTTAACAAAATGGTGAAAGTTATAAGATCTTTACATAGAGATAAGTCATGGACTGACACATCAGTCCGTGCCTGTAGCATGACTGGAGTTTCAGGACAGCTACCATAAATACAAATGATTATTGCAACCAATGCTCTGCTTTGCTCCATGATCTTTGGGCTGGCTCGATTAATCCCCCAACTTTTCATCGTGACCAATCACTTTTAGTATCTGTTTTCAATGACTCTCTGCATTACCCTGTTTGGCATCTAAATCTTTGCACCATTGCTCTTAAATAGAGTGTAACTTATACTTGTTTTATCTGCATTATTCTGTTTCACTGTGCTATATCATGCATGGCAATGTGAAAGACTGGCTATCATGGGACTGTCAATTTTCTTTCTAGAAATCCTGAACACTGGATAAGCTTGGCAGAAATTTTCTGGTATATCATGATAAGTGAGCCGATTTACTGAATAAATCTTGCCATTACTGTTGCAGCATTGTGCATTAATATAAGTCAAGGAGGGAATCATCAATAATAATGAGGAATGCTTGCTGCAGTATGGCCAAGTATTTTGATTTGCAGCATATCCTTTTCCTTTGTAAATGAACATGTGCTCTTAATCCAGCACATTTTTGGGATATATTCAGTCAATAGACTACTTGGGGAGTGGCATTCATCATTGCCCTACCATGGAAAGCCATCAGTGACATGCACATTCTGGTTAATGTCATGTTCAATACTGCACACAGTAGATTGGTCTACTTGTTTTGTTGCCACTTAATTGCTATATATGCAATTATCCACTCTGTGCAGTGTCCCCCTTACATGACATGGTAAAAAGTTGTTCAATTTTATTTCAATTTTTGCCTTTTTTATTTAGATGTCTTGGTTTCATCTTCTCTTTTTTATTTATTTCTTTGTTTTGATTCCATTAATTGACAGGATTTTATTAGAAATATGGCTCTATACCTGGAAGGTACATACTGAGTTGGTATGATTGCTAGTAAATGAGTGGAAGGTGAGGTAAGAGGTGTGTGCTAGTTCCATTTCCACTCAACAACTTAATTCTCTGAACTTTTCTGGTATATATGAACTTGTGGGATTTAGATCAGAGAATTTATACCTATAAACAAAGAGAATAGAAATACTACTTTACAAAGTTACATAGTTTAGTGGGAATACCAATATATGCAAATAAATATGACGTATAACATCAAGTCACGTCTCTTCATTTGTCCTTGCAAAAAACTGGTTATGAAAGCCTACATATTTTTTGTATTCTTCTCAAGTTTACTTTTTAAATACCATTTAGTAGTTNCCTACATATTTTTTGTATTCTTCTCAAGTTTACTTTTTAAATACCATTTAGTATTGTTTTTCCACAATGTCTTCTGAATGTAACTGCACTAATACTCAAACAATGTGCTCAGACAATGTCATCAATCAACAAGGGTGTTGTCCTGCAATAGAGAGCCCAATATCCTCTAGTCAACGTAGGCACCTAGTTAGCCTGGCCATCTCTTAAAAGGTGCTTTTTTGGGTTGTCTGAGATTGTATGGACATGTAAACAAGAAAAGATTGAGATTTGCTTTCAACTTATACTCAGCATATCCTTGTTAGTTTTCTTGATGATTTATATTATTCTGTTCAGGCAGCTTACATCGCATCTAATTAAATCAAACTCTTCCAATCATATTAAGGTGAGATGGATATATAATGATTTAATATGACATTAAAAGAGAAGTCAGTCTCGAGTTAGAATTTTGACTTAATTGTACTATTATATAAGCTTCAAAATACCAACAGATCATCGAAAAACTGTTGATAAACGAGCTATATAAATTGACTAGAGATCAAACCAGATAATGCCCATGATTTTCCACTCCATCCCAACCAAATTTATGAATCAAATCCAAACCTCATGTCAGAAAAGGAAAAGAAGCACATGAACAGTTGTATATTGCGCTTTAATTTGATATATTCTTGCAGCAGGTCAGGAAGAACAGTATGATGTATGAAAAGAATTTAAATATTGGCTTCTTCTTCTTCTTCTTTTTTTATGATAAGAGATCTCCTTCCACACAAATGAGCATGTGTTGAATATGTTAGTGCAGTAGTACTAGTACTACTGTAGTTTAATCGCAAGTACTAGTACAGCACCTCACTCCCAAGAGAGTGTTTTGTAAGCCCTACCACTAGCATTTTGTCCATTTTTGATAATTGACTATCAACATCATGAGATCATAGGCCATGGGTATTATCTAATTACAGTACTGATCATTAATCTCCCAGCAATAATACTGGGCATTATATTATGAACATGAGTCAAATTCGGAAAAGCCAAGCCATGAATTAAGGAGCTGCCCCACGAGGAGGACTGATCTATGAGATCAAGGACTCTGACCTAACCCCCTTGTTTTGCCATAAATAATTACTGCATGCAGCCAAGTAGTTTGCTGGCCTTTTCAAGCTTTAAAAGGTTGATATAACTGGCCTTGATGATCTACCACATCCACCTACCAATTATTATCATGTTGATGATGCCGACCTTTATAATTTTATTTTTTGTTTGTTTTACATCTAATAAAAAGGACTAGATGAATTAATACTACTTATACCATGGCTAAAGGTTCTTACATATTATATGTCCATCCAACTATATGCAAAAGAGAAAATATATTTGCAACCGTGAATTGTGCAACCGTCGCGTAATTGTTTTGAAAAAAGTGAATAAAACATAGGATCCACATGAAAAAAATTAATTTTTTAATAGAGGACCCTACTCTTTATTACACAGCGTTTACGTATTTCACGGTTGTATGTAGAATTACTCATATATATATGTTTTTGCAGTACTCCATCTTGAACTCAAATTTTAACTTCTTTAAGCTTGTAATATCTCAGATACTTGTTGACTCTCTGTTTTTAGCTTTATTATCTCGTTCATGTTCGAAATTTAAGACAAAATAGACAACTTAGGCCTTGTTTGTTTCACAACTTCTCTAATCTCATCTCATCTAATCATTATAATTTAAGACGATATATCATATATATATGTATATATGTTTACGGACGGACTTGTTAGTTGCATATTTATTTTCCTTTAACTCTATACAAATGATATTCACCATCGTTAATCTTTCAGCAAAGTTCCTTCAAGGTTCCATATATGGTGTACCTAAACAAAAAGAAAAAAGGTGGCCAAGCTCTGTACTCATCATCAAAATGGGCTTATTGCGGTGCTTGTTCTAGCCCGCTGTGCCCATTCGGATCAGTAACCCATTAGGAAAATTCGTGTCTCATCATGAGCAAGTCCATGCACTTCCTTCACATGATGGTGTTTGTCACTCTAATAATGAAATAATTTATATAATGTTCCAACTGTCGAGGATTATTTTTGAGAAAATTCTACGAGCCACGCTTTTATATATCATATTTTCATCGCATTATGATGAGGTGACATTGTTACAAAACATAATGATCAAGATCTTGGCCTTCTGATCTCTAACCTCAATATTGCCTCCTCTCTTTAAATTTTTTTTAAAAAAAAATCATTAATGTTAAAGCACATGACATACAATTATAAAGATATCCTAATTAATTTCTTTCTTGAAAAAGATCAGGTTCTCCATCCCTTTTCTAATCCTCTCCCCCCTTTTCCCACAAAGTCCAATATTAGTCATTGTTTACAAGTATTTTTCTTTGCTTTTAGATCGGGAAAGATGGATCAATCTATTGCTTTCTAGTCTCTCCCTTCTCATCACATGCATCACACCACAACATCCAAATTCCAAATTCCGCAAGAAGCATCGACATTTGACGGCCATGATCAATTAGAATGATAAAAGATTACTTAATTAGGTAATGCCAGATAAACTCTAGGAAAATTTTGTCTACATGATGGGATGACATACCATATATATATATATATATGCAAGCTAGTCATGTAGCTTCACATCATGCATGACCTCCATCATGTTAAGCACACTTTTCTCCAACATGTAGGGTAGAATCAAACAGCCTCGCATGCAGTTGCCACGTTCACATCTATATATATCAGTAAACCATTTATAAATTTGAGAAATGATATATACAAGTTTCAAATGCACAAGTTCCGTACAAGTCATTTATAAAAAAGTGGACATTAGTACTATAGAAAAATATGCAAAACTCACTTTCTCTTGATGTGATCCACATTTTTATAAAAGACTTGTACATTTGAAACTTGTACCTAGCATTACTCTTATAATTTTTTGTGTAGAATGACAGCCCTAGTAGTTATTTTTTGTGAGTAGTGGTATTTGAAGGCATGTACAGTACTACATACATATCATCTACATGATATAATTTGATTCATAAGATTCAAATTTGAAAATTTATCTTTTAAATCAAATTATGTCATGCATGTGCATCGATGGTCATGTGTAGTGTACGTAAGGGCTCTCAAATATATAGAATTATTCCTAGTTTTAAATTACATATGATAATTACCCATATATACTACAAGAAATCAGTCCTTTTTTAGTAATTTTAAAATCGCTAAGAAATTTATATATGTACGTACACCCCTAAAAATTTGTTAGATTTCAGATAAAATTTCTTTATAATTACCATTCATGTGAGGAGTATCAATGGTGATCAACAAAAATGGTGGCATACTTTTTCGTACACATGGATATATATAATATTGTATATATAAGCTAATATATCATTCAACTAAAAACAATAATAGAGAGAGAGAGAGAGAGAGAGAGAGAGAGAGAGAGAGAGAGAGAGAGAGAGAGAGAGAGAGAGCAACTTTAAGTAGTCTTTTAACGAATGATATATAAATCTATCATGAATATTTATTCATAATATATTATATATCCAATTGATTGGTTGGGCCCATTAACTCATTGCATTGTTATACGTACGTACATTGCCCCCTCCATTAGTTTTCCTACTCCATATTAATTGAGTCAATGAAAATGTCCAAATACTTGTGATAATTATCTTCCTTTAACTAAATACTTGGATAAACATTATATTAATATATATATAGTTGTCTTCTGAATTGGAACTCTGAAAGTTTCTAACCCCATAAAATATTTCTGGTGTCCACAAAGTCCACCACACTCAAGCACGTGGTGGGTGCAATGAATTAATGGGTGTTTTTAGATTATTAATTAAATTTTTACACAAATTATATATTTATAAGTTTGCATTTATTGATACATCAAATATATATGATGTTCGAGCATGCTATATAGCATATATAAAAGTTAAATGTGCGGATTATATATATATAAAATAAATGACATCATGTTAATTTACACATCAATTTTTAAATAATAGAAACTCAAATTCAAATAGATCTCTAGAGATATTCATGTTCATGATCCAAAAAGAGTAAAACAAAGAGTATTTTGCCACTTCCTCCAAATTTAGGTATGGAATTTGTTTTTCTTTTTTCAAACTGATCCTCTGGCTTTTGGAATGATCTGAAACTTGTGTTCACATCTCTAAATCAACACCAAAATGATAAGAAAAGTTGGGGTTTCAACAGTCAAAGCTCACCAGTCAGCAGCAAGCTGCTATTAATTTCAGCAAGGCAAGTAAAAGCAATATTAATACTATTCCTCGATCTGATATATATAATCAAGCCCCGGCCAGCCAGGAATAATATGAAAAGTAAGAAGGAAATTTGAACATTCTACATTCCCACGTATACATGACCAACATGCTACACGCGGCCTTAATTACATGGTCCCTGCATAATCATGATGTGAATTAATTAGAAAAATCATGACAAGTTATATATATATATATCATCTTAGCCACCAAAATTATTTCAATCCCCATGCCATTAATTTGGGTGGGTACGTAGGTCATGAGAAACCTATCAGAATTATTATTGGTCGCCATTTTCTTCCCTTTATTAATGCATGGCTCGGCCAAGCTGCCTAGCTAGCTAATAACTTGTTCTTCATCTGACTAGTTATCAAATGATCATATTAGGAAGACAATTAACTACTTTATGACCTATCTTTTTCTTTATTTAGTAGATGACTTTGACAGCGAAGGTTTTCCAACGCACAATATATGATGACCTGTCTAGCTAGCTAGCTAGACGCCAAAGTTTTGCTTCGAGGGTTGAAAAATAGTGCAATTACGTTGATTTGGGGTAGGTTCATGAGCACATATGGAAACCGGCCAATTAAGAAAAAAAAAAAAAAAAAGTGAATTAAATTAGCTTGCATATTGCTCGCTAGCTACCGCTCTAAAAATTGGCTGTCTTTGTGCAAGCTGGGGTAGTTTAGAAAGTACACCTACTGTCAACTGCGGTGAAATCCAAAAAGCAAACCTGACCTACAAAGGGACCAACTAATTAATTATTATCCCCATCGTCGCTATCTGAGCGCAGCTGTTGCCACTGCTACATGATCTTACATTTTCCATGTACTGTAAATATTATAACACCCACACATTATATATATATATATATATTGTATATAATAAACTTCCTTTCAGGTACTGTTTTTTTCACTCATGTGATGATGTATAAAAGAGAACCCCTGCAAGTGAGCATTATATAGAGTCTTTTACCTATCAAACAAAAAATAACTGGAGAAAAAAACTTTGGGGTTTCTCTCCTCACTGTCTTTCTTTTCTTTTTTCTTATTTTTATTCGAAAGTTTATCTTCCTTGCTGAGATTGATGGGCAGATCCCACCGAAATAAACAAAGAAAATCACCCCCCATATGTACCTAGCTATTATCTTCATTAAACCTTGAGAATTCAGTACTTGAGATCTTTCGATATACTTTCTAGGAGAGCTCCATGCTGGGGGGTTCAGATCGTGTTTTAGGAAGCTCTGGCGGCGAGAGGGAAGTGGTTGCCGGAGCTCATGATGATGATGACGGCGATGAGGGGGTTGTTGTTGGGTCTAATCCCGGCGAAGAAGATAATAAGGTTAACGGATCAGGAGATCATGAGGGTGGTGAGAGCAGTAACTGCGGTGGAAACCGATGGCCTCGAGAGGAAACGTTGGCACTCTTGAAGATACGGTCTGATATGGATGTGGTGTTTCGAGACTCAAATCTTAAAGGTCCATTATGGGAAGAGATTGCAAGGTGCATGATTCTTTTTCTTCTTTTTACTAGTTTTACTTTTTGAAGAAAATTATGCTGTTTAATTAAGATCCAGAAATATTGGTTTTTCCACTGAATTTTTCTTTGTTTCCTTTTCTTGATTTTTTGAGTCATTCATAGGGGGACATTTGCAGTTGTCGTAACTAGTATTTTCACTGCTGATGTTCCTTAAATCAGTTTCAAAAACTCAACACCCACATGTTTTTTTGTTTGTTTTTGGGTCGGTAATATTTCTATTTGGATATATATTTGAGAAAATCCAAACCCCACATGAACACCTAAAACAAAATATATGCTTTTAGTTATTCTTTTTTAACAAGTAACTTCTTCAATTATTAGGGACATGAGAAAGATTATATATAGATGGTGTTTTTCTTTGCAAATGTTGTTATCATCAGGAAACTAGCAGATCTTGGTTATAATCGAAGCGCCAAGAAATGCAAGGAGAAATTCGAGAATGTCAGCAAATACCACAAAAGAACAAAAGAAGGTCGAACTGGGAAGCCAGAAGGAAAGGCCTATCGGTTTTTTGATCAATTACAAGCATTCGAGAGACAACCTAGTAGTAGTACTGTCGGACACCCTAAACCTAAAGCAACTTCTTCCACCAGTACTACTGTTTCTCAGATAACTGTTCCATTGAAAACAAACCCTACATTCATTTCTCAGAGTCTGAATATTGCTCATGTGTTCCCAACAATATCAAACTCAACAGTTTCTCCAGCACCAGTAAAAGAACCTGCAATTTTTTCAGCACAACCAAACAACCCACGACGACGTGATCTTTTCCAAAGCACAATATCTGCAAATCTCTTTTCTAGTACATCTACCTCCTCTTCAACCGCGTCTGATCAAGAACTCAAAGCAAGCTGTATGAGAAAGAGGAAATGGAAGGGCTTTTTCCGGAGGATAGCCAAGGAGGTGATCGAGAAGCAAGAGAAGCTGCAGCAGAAATTCTTGGAAGCCATAGATAAACAGGAAAACGAAAGAACGGTTAGAGAAGAAGCATGGAGGATGCAAGAGATGGAAAGGATCAATCGAGAACATGAAGTGTTAGTCCGAGAATGTTCCACGGCAGCAGCAAATGACGCAGCAATAATTGCATTCTTGCAAAAGATATCCGGACAAAGCCACCCAACACAAGCACATGATGACAACAACACCGTGCTGTCACTGACATTATTGCCTCGGCCACTGCCGCCTCAATTAATGTCGAACAGCTCCGATCTTCAGGAAATGGGTAGCTTTGAGAATATTTCTACACCAACGAGCTCATCTAGATGGCCGAAGGCTGAAGTTCAGGCTCTGATAAGTATTCGGAAAAGTCTTGAACTGAAGTATCAGGAAAGTGGACCAAAAGGGCAAATGTGGGAGGACATCTCAGCAGACATGCGCAGGCTCGGATACATCCGGAGTGCGAAGAGATGCAAGGAGAAATGGGAAAACATTAACAAGTACTTCAAGAAGGTGAAGGATAGAAACTTGAAACGGCGAGAGGATTCGAAGACATGCCCATACTTCCAACAGTTGGATGCACTATACAAAGACAAGAACAAGATCAATAGCTCAGTCGTCAGTAGTAGTACTCCTCCTGGAAGTAGTGTGAAGTCGGCCAGTGGCGGCCTGATGGAGCCATTGATGGTGCAGCCAGAGCGACAGTGGCGTCCTATACAAGAAGATGTTAACCTACTGCAGTCGACAGCGCCGATATTGGGATCAGATATTTATCATGATGATCATGGGGAAAATGTGGAACAAAATCAAGAAGAAGATAGAGATGCAGATGATGATAGTCATGATGAGGAAGAAGAAGATGGCGGCGGCGGTTATGAGATCATGGTAACGAAACCTTCTTTAATGGAAAATATTGAATGACACAACTCACAAGATAGGGAAGCTTAATTAATATTGTTAGTGGTGTTATATATTTATTATTTACAATTATATATATATAATTCCCTCCAAAAAAATGAAGGGAGCTGGTCATGTCCGGCCATGATGATCTCCATTTCCAGATTTCGGTCTGCAGATAATTGGGTGGAGGAACACGAGTTTCTTCTGATCGAATTTGTACCAGTACATGACCTGAATGGTGTACTGTAGTCTAGATCAGTAGTTTGGATTCTTACTTAAATATTAAATATTCATATTATTGTTTGCCAAAGTAATTAAATTATATATGTACACATCATGCATGGGATTGATTATTATAAGTTGCTTGATTTGTGCATAAGTATATGTTACATATTTATTTTAATTTTCCAAAATAATTAAATAGTCAATTATATTAGTTCTACGTACCTTCATAGATTTACTAATTCAATAGCTAGCAAAATGAGGGAAAAGTACCTNCTAGATCAGTAGTTTGGATTCTTACTTAAATATTAAATATTCATATTATTGTTTGCCAAAGTAATTAAATTATATATGTACACATCATGCATGGGATTGATTATTAATTATAAGTTGCTTGATTTGTGCATAAGTATATGTTACATATTTATTTTAATTTTCGAAAATAATTAAATAGTCAATTATATTAGTTCTACGTACCTTCATAGATTTACTAATTCAATAGCTAGCAAAATGAGGGAAAAGTACCTTTTTTTTCCATGGCATATCCCAAAGTTAGACTAAAGAAGGCCGGAGCTAGGTTGCCATGAAAGTGGGAGCTAGCTAGCTGTCTCTTTCTCTGAAGTGTAAAAGGTGTCTAGTTGTTTTCAAGGGAGAGTCCCAAGGTTGATTTCATAGGGACTATGTTGACTAGAGAAAATAGTTCCAATGCAAAACAATATAATGAAAAAAACCCTTTTTTATTTTCTAGAAAAGAACAAAAAAATTAGCTATGAAACTATATATAGGAGTACGTAATGGTCTAATCTAATTCTAAAAGAAGAACTTTAGAAGAATGTGTATGTATGCAAAGTAATGATTCAGCAATTACTTTGCCAATTTCAGATTACTCACTCAAATTTCTTAGAATGTTTAGACTTCAAAACAACAACTATTTATGTAAATGAATTTGTATGCAAATTTTTATATCTAAGAAACAAATGATCGAACACCTAAGCTGCAGATCATTTCTTTTTCATGGATTGGTTTCAAAATGGGTTCCAATTCCTCCAATTGCTTCAAACACAATTTCAGTCGAGAAATGTTGCTAGGTTGATTTTTAAATATCTTGCAGTTCCCAAATGATACAAAAGCCTCTATTGAATTAATAAACAATCTAATTGAAATAGATCTCATCAAAATAGGTTTTTTGTACAATCTAAGCATCCACCGTGCCTTTTGTCAACAATGAATCAAAGATCAACAAGAAAAACCTAATTTAAACTCATGTAAAGATTGTTTGCAAATCCATAGATACAAAAATTCATACCAAACAAAAATTGAACCCACCGAAACATAGCCCAATCAAAATATTTCCGAGCTTAGGTTTGAAAATTACTCGAGCATAATGTAGTGAAAAGACATTTTCTATTGAAACATAGAAAATGAAATCTAAAACTAAAATGGATGAACACCAAAAATCAGCACTCTGTTTCCCCAATTTCTGGCCCAAAATTGATCCGTACTCGCCTTCGTCTCCTGTCCTCCTTTTATGCTTGTTCCTTGCATCCTCTGTTGCATGCGTAACCAACCTCACTACCTGGACCACAAAATATTCCATTCCTTCCTTTACAGTTGTTGATTGTCTACTGATTCCTCACTCCACTCGTGATCTAGCACCTGTGATGGTGTATGGGTATGAGGCAGAAGGAATGAAATGGATTAGACTTTAGATCAGTAGAATCCTCTAGAGTTCCGATTATATCACATAGGTGCATGAGCTATAATACGTCCATTCACTTAAAATAAATGTAAAGTCCCAATTTTTGCTAGACCATAATTTCAGTAGCCTTTTCTTCACATTAATGTATAAATAAGCATATAGTAGGTGTTTTATTTATTATTTGCTCAATTAACATGCTTAATTTATACATTATGATCTCCTTTTCATTAGCTGTGAGTTTTAAGGCTATATATTGGCGTGCAAATGATTCACGCATAAAACCAGACTCGCCATGAGAGTGGTGATATAAGATCGATACAAAAAGGAGGCAATGCTTACGATCCTTATGAGATTGGTATGTAAAATTAAGGGTCATCCATGCATATATATAGTTCAGGTAAAAGGCTATAAGATAATAGAAACACGTTGGTATTGTATTGTATTGAAAAACACTTACATGATATTATAGAGAGAGAGCCTATTTATACACAGCTAATTGTCTACGTAAATGGAAAGAGCAATTAAGTTGCTTGCTGTACAGAATATTACATTAGCTTGAATTCAGGAAGGAAACATAATTAACGCCAGGAGAGGAGCTTGACTTAATCAAGAAAGATTGACATGCATGATTTCTGTGATCATTTATTACGCCCTCTCAAGATGGTGCTCCCATCAGTGACATCAATCTTGGACCGTAGAAGTTGAAAACGTGGACGTGATAAGGCCTTGGTCATTAAATCGGCAAGCTGATCATGGGTAGACACATGAGCAACTTGAAGAATTCGTTTGCTGACATAATCCCGAACAAAATGTAAGTCAATGGCAATATGTTTCATCCGAGAGTGAAGCACGGGGTTGAGACTTAACTGTGTTGCACCAATATTGTCACATAGAAGCTTTGGTGGGGACTTCATGGTGATACCAAGTTCACGGAAGAGTGATTGAAGCCAAGCAATTTCGGAGGTAGCACTTGCAAGTGCCCTGTATTCGGCTTCGATGGAGGAGCGGGCCACTACTCGTTGTTTTCTAGTGCACCATGAGACGGAATTAGCACCAAGGAGTATTATATATGCTAAGGTAGATCTCTTATCATCAATACTCCCTGCCCAGTAAGCATCAGAATAGGCAAGGAGTTGAGGAGTAGCAGAGCGACGAAGTTGTATACCATGATAAATCGAATGCTTGAGATATTGTAGGAGTCTCTTGACAGCAGTTCAGTGAATTTCAGATGGAGAGTGCATGAACTAAGCCAGTTTGTTAACAGGGAAGGCAATATCAGGTCGAGTGAGAGCTAGGTACTGAAGTGCACCAATGATGCTTCGGTAAGTAGTGCTCACGGCTAGATTGGAATCATCATTCAGTTGTAGTCGACTGGAAGTAGCAAGAGGAGTGGTGACATTTTTGGCACCATCCATTCGAGTTTTATACAGAAGATCTCGCACATATTTGTGCTGGGAAAGGAACAAACCATCTGAGGTAGAGATCACCTCAATCCCCAAGAAGAAGTGAAGAGGCCCGAGGTCTTTTAGAAACAATTGTGTACCAAGCTGTTTGATGATGCCATAGATGAATGCAGGGTCATTCCTGTGAGAATTAGATCGTCAACATAAACAAGAAAGTATGCCACAATGTTGTGGTGCTGATAGATAAATAAAGAATGATCTGAAGTAGATTTCACAAAGCCAATGCCACAGAGGCAATCATGTAGTGCACGATACCAGGCCCGCGATGCCTGTTTTAGTCCGTAGATGGACTTTTGAAGGTGGCAGACATGGTGAGGATAGGAGACATCAATAAAACAAGCTGGTTGTGCCATGAAAACATCCTCAATTAGTGTCCCATGAAGAAATGTATTATTTACGTCAAGTTGCTGAAGGGACCAGCCTTTCATCACAGTAAGAGATAAAATAACTCGAATTGTGGTAGGCTTCACAACGGGGGAGAAGGTTTCAGTGAAATCAATTTCAGGACGTTGATGAAACCCCTTGGCAGCTAAGCGCGCTTTGTAGCGATCAATGGATCCATCAGGTTTACGTTTAACTCAGAACACCCATTTTGAGCCAACTAAATTTTGCTTTGATGTGGCAGGAACCAACTTCCAGGTTCTATGTCGAACAAGGGTTGTAAACTCCTCACTCATGGCCTGGCG